>CAAKHB010005576.1:23454-44859 GCA_901007665.1 Aeoliscus strigatus | reverse complement strand
ATATGGAAATCATTATGAAGATTAAGATCAAATCTTGTTTATCAAATCTTTCCTACCTTGAAGTTATTGTTCCTCACTGCTAGGGTATTGTTACTCTCTGCCCCCCCCCCCCCCCTCCACCCCCCTCCCAACACACACACACACACACACACACTCCACCCCCATGAACATGTGCATTGTTCATGTCCAGTAATGAAATTCTGGGCATGTGCCAATATTTCAATTTCCCTTTCTTTTAACGATGTAACAGATTTTTCTTGTTTAGGTGTATCTAGTCTAGTAACATGAGTGTATGATTATTTATGGGTATCTGAAATGAGTAGTCATCCCTGAACTCCTTTTTGAACATTAGGCTCAACGTTATGGCATGATTTAGATGATGACTTCGATTTAGAAACCAATCCAAATGTCAGGTGGACTCAGTCTACATAGTGGTAATCTGAATAGTGTTTTGTTTTTTATTTTTATGTTGTTATCATGCCCCTAAGGCTTTTCTTCTCTTTAGCTCTCACATGTATGCATGCGGACTGTTTGCTTCACAAATCATAAGGCCTCAGACAGACTAGCACACAAATCCAGGCACACAAACAAACACAAATACGTCAAAAGGCAAGAAGGAGAGGCTCAGGGCAAAACAGATAAAGGTCATCAGAGACAACTCAACGCTACCATGACTCTCTAATGAACCCTGACAGACATTTGAAGAACTAATGACTAACATCTAAAAGAAAACTTCTCAGAACAAGGCAAAAACTCACACTACTCTTCTCCTCAATCGAGACTGCAACTTCCCGAGTCATTACTTCGTAGATTCTGACCATGAAGCTATAATAATTGCCAATTGCCACAGCTTCCACTGGTGTCATTGGTTTCTCTGCATGAAAAGCCTTTGTTACACATCACAATTAGGAGTTGATAACCTTCGACATTTCTGTTGGTGAGAGTCGTTCTGTCACTAAACATGATCATGTCTGTTGTACATACCTCAAAAGGTTACAGTGCTGTGAACATCGGATGAGAATGATCAACTTCATATCTTACATTTATCACAAGAGTGACTGGAGGAGCTCATATTGAACCCTGTGGAACCCCCAGATTAATTGAACAATGGAACGGAAGCTTGCTGGTGCATGTATTCTAGTACTCTCTAGTATTTACTGTCAAGTCAGATTTTATTTTATTTACTGTATATATGATATGATATGATATGATATGATATGATATGATATGATATGATATGATATGATATGATATGATATGATATGATATGATATGATATGATATGATATGATATGATGTGATATGATATGATATGTGTGACATACTAGGTTGGATACAGTACAGATTTTAGCAGTCTAACATCATCAGACATTGAAAGTATTTTATCATTTACTTAGTTCTATCTGTCAAGCCCCATTTGTTCCATTGTTGCCACCATTGAATATCGTCGTTTTGGGGCGAGGCTGCAATGAATGAACAAAAGTAATGAGAAAATTAGGAAATTCATTTAAAATAAAAAAGACCGTCAGAATCTCAAAGGGCTAAACCCTAATTTACTTATTTCACTGGATGTGAAATAAGTTAACACTTGATCACTTTTTATTACTGAAGGAGGACTGTGTGGTGTCTTTAATAAAACACATTTGAAAACAGCTTTCATGAATCCTTATAGTGGAATATAGAACTCATGTCACTTCCATAGTGCCCCTATAGATGGCAGCATACCTCATTCTTATTCTGCCATCACCAAATGAATGGCAGATGAAACCTGTGCATGTTCAACACATAGACCCAAAGTACCTTCAGTAGTACATTCATCAAAATCTGGTTATATTCTGTCTTTCACTCTTGACTTTACAGAGGTTGTTTGTTCAATGTAATCAAATGAAATAGTTAATTGGCTTTCAGCCGTTATTATAAATCAGAAGAATTTTATGGTTAAGGTTTTGTACTATTTTAATGATCAGTTTATCTGTGAATGATGGTTTGGTTATAAGCACAATCGGAATTAGTCTTTTGGAAATGTATGTGCAGTAGTTCAGCTAGTTCAACATCTAATTCTCACGAGAATAAAAAATGCAACAAAAGCATAAATATACAGATATATCTGTCCTTCTGCAATGACTTTAGGGCCCCTCAAATATCAGTAAATAAGGTGACTCCCTGACATCACTGATGACCTCATTGGGGGTATAAAAGAGCAGCTGTGGAGCTTCATCATATCAGAGGCCCCCACCTGCTCTGTGTGTTGCAGTTTATCCGTTCAACATGCGTGAAATTGTACATCTGCAAATTGGACAATGTGGCAACCAGATCGGCTCAAAGGTAACAAAACAAGATTTCTATCCACTGCTTAAGTTATAATGTACATCTGATAAATATGCTGAGACTAATGAGATGTTTCTCATCGCCATGGACAACGGTTATTGTGAGTGCTAATGAGACATATTATTGTTTCCCATAGTCTTTGTAAAATGTGTCATTTTGCACCTCATCTGAAAATGAAAATGGACTGAATCACTCTTCATAATTCAGAGCAGGAATTTAAGCACAGGGCTGATGGGCTTTTACTAAAAACATGGAGCATGGAGCAAGTTTTTTTTTTGCAGACCAGTTTTTGTTAGTCATCTTCAGTCATTAGTGTAATTAAAAACATACACAATATAAACTTGATACTGATATTAATGTGTTTTGTTTTGGGCCACCTGTGTGAAGTATTGTCACACAGGTCAAAAATGCCAGCTAAAATTCAGATAATACCGATATTATCCACATTTGCACAGCTAGAAGAACTTCTGAGATGTTGATCACGGATACAATTTGATTCAGTTTGTGATTAAATTTTTTAAAATACTTCATAAACTTCAGTTCTCAGAATTTGATTATAATTAATTACGTAAGATGTTGATTTGGACATAAAGTGTTGTTGCACATCGCAGTTAACTGTCTTGAGTGACATAGGGTGTTTCCTGTCAGGCATTCAGAGACAAGATAAGAGCCAGAGAAGGAGCCATATGGGTGGGCCAATTTTATCATGGCTAACACAAAACAAGAGAGAGGAACTAAGAGATAAAAACAAATGCTAGAGTGAAAAAATGCAATATTTTGGGCATTTTTAAAAATTATTTATCCAAAATTAAGGTCATATAAGTTTTTTTAAATCTGAATGAGAAATTAGTCCTTCATATGTTTAAACTCATTGAGGAAAATCATTCAAGGCAAAAGTTCAAAACACTGGAAGATACTTGATCCTCACTTGTGCAATATGATTGAGCAGGTTATTCTTTTAATTTCTGCAAACAGCTAAACTTTAAAAGCCTGAGCAACAACTGGCTGTTTTCATGATGATACTGCTGCTTTGACATTTTAGTTTTGGGAAGTGATCAGTGAGGAACATGGGATCAACGCAATAGGCATCTACGAGGGTGACAGCGACCTTCAGCTGGAGAGGGTCAATGTCTACTTCAATGAGGCACATGGTAAGAGAGACATTATTTTTTGCACATCTACTAGATCTACTTTTTGTCAGCTTTGACTAGGCTGACAAAAAGGGAGGGAATAATAGAGTTGAGGTTGTCCATCATAAATCTGTTCTGTTCTCAGGTGGTAAATATGTGCCCAGAGCCCTGCTGGTTGACCTTGAGCCGGGCACCATGGACAGTATAAGAGGAAGCCGAACTGGAGCCCTTTTCAGGCCAGACAACTTCATCCATGGTGAAACACATTCACTCTCCAATCATGTTGTTACTTTGTTTATAATTTGTATCATGATTTTTCTTAAAAATTAAGTTGGTAAGTTAAGTTGGGTTAGGATATATGTTGAAAACCACGTGAATCTCCCATTTGTTTGCCTTAATAACCAAATTTCTGATGTGATTGCAATATTGGGCTAAGTGCAAGTTTGGCCTATCACTGAGCCTCCACAAAACTTCTTTTTTTGGCAATGCAGGAAACTCAGGCGCTGGCAATAACTGGGCGAAGGGCCACTACACAGAGGGAGCAGAGCTGGTGGAGCAGGTGATGGACAGAGTGAGGAACGAGAGCGAAAGCTGTGATTGCCTGCAAGGTTTCCAGCTGGTTCACTCTCTGGGCGGTGGCACAGGCTCTGGCATGGGAACCCTCCTCATTAACAAGATCCGAGAGGAGTACCCCGACCGCATCATGAACAGCTTCAGCATCATGCCGTCACCAAAAGTCTCAGACACTGTAGTGGAGCCCTACAACGCCACGCTGTCAGTCCACCAACTCCTGGAGAACACAGACGAGACCTTCTGCATTGACAACGAGGCCCTGTATGACATCTGCTTCCGCACGCTGAAACTGACCACACCCACTTATGGGGACCTCAACCATTTAGTTTCAATGACCATGAGCGGGGTCACAACCTCCTTGAGATTCCCAGGGCAGTTAAATGCAGACCTGAGAAAGCTGGCAGTCAACATGGTGCCTTTCCCTCGCCTCCACTTCTTCATGCCAGGGTTCGCCCCGCTGACAGCACGTGGCAGCCAACAGTACAGAGCCCTCACTGTGCCGGAGCTCACCCAGCAGATGTTTGATGCCCGCAATATGATGACAGCTTGCGACCCCAGACGAGGGCGTTACCTCACAGTTGCTGGTGTCTTCCGTGGTAGGATGTCCACCAAGGAGGTTGATGAACAAATGCTTGCAATCCAGCAGAAAAACAGCAACTACTTTGTGGACTGGATCCCACATAATGTCAAGGTTGCCGTGTGTGACATTCCACCCTGTGGCCTCAAAATGGCCTCTACCTTCATCGGCAATAATACAGCAATCCAGGAGATATTCCGTCGCGTGGGTGAGCAGTTTGCCCTGATGTTCAGACGGAAAGCTTTTCTGCACTGGTACACAGGGGAGGGTATGGATGAAATGGAGTTCAGTGAGGCAGAGAGCAACCTTAATGACCTAGTGTCAGAGTACCAACAGTATCAAGATGCCACTGTAGACCAAGAGTCAGAAGGTTACGATGAAGAAGAGGCGCCCTCAGCTTCTGCAACAACAAATGTTCAGTCTCGAATGGAAGTTAGACTGGAAGCAGTGAGTGAAACTAGCAAAGAAACTGTGGATTAGAATCAGATCAGGGGTATGTATTTTCACACCCTGCTGTAAAAAATGTGGAAAAATTATAGCATTCTGGCCGGAAAAGGTGTTCTGTTCTATTGTAATTAATGTGAGTTTAGATTTGCAGTGACATATTACACATTACACAACAGTATCTTTCTTCTATATTTTTTGCAACTT
Organism: Aeoliscus strigatus; assembly: GCA_901007665.1. NCBI lineage: Eukaryota > Metazoa > Chordata > Actinopteri > Syngnathiformes > Centriscidae > Aeoliscus > Aeoliscus strigatus. Next base: position 39,600 of record CAAKHB010005576.1, on the reverse strand, counting down.
AATTGTTTGAGGTTTTTCTGCCATGCTGAACATTTTGCACTTGTGATTTGTGTATAAGTTGAACATAATACATTTCAGTTAATGCCATAATAATCAAAATGTCGTGTGTTTGCTGCTTTTAAGTTTTATGTGTGGAGTATAACTAAATATTGTAAGTCAAAGAGCAATGATCACAAAGATTAAACTTGATGGCACATTATTCAAATACATGTCCCTCTTTGCTTGGTCATTTTAACTTAAACAAGTTCAACCAACTGAAATGAGCTTATGTGATGGACAGCTTATTGATGGTGATACTAGCTGTCATACAGTTTCCCTTCAGAGTCTGACTCTGGGACCTAGAGATTACACAAAATGTGGCCTGCACGCTCTTTGATAAGCACAATATTTTAAACAGATCCTGAAAGGCATCATCATTTGGAAAGCAATAAATTCAATGTCAAAGTTAACGCTTTATAGGGCGAGAAACAATATTTCATCACTTCTCTCTCTCTCCCCCACACACACCACACACACACACACACACACACACACACACACACACACACTGTCACTCTCTCTCCATATAAATTTTCTTATTTATTCTTATTATACTTAAGTATATATTGATATGAATTGATTAAATTTATTAATAGATTTTTTCTATGGCAAGCAGTGGATATGGAGACATAATTCACTTTGATTTATTAAAAAAATAAAGAAAAAAGAAAACAACATCAAAAAATGAAAGTCAGGTTTAATTTGGAATTTCTAGTGCCAACCTAAGGCAAATTATTAGTACCCTAAGAGTCAAGGTCTCTCATGCTCTGGCCACTTAACCTTGTTATACCAGACAGCAGCCACTTGTCCAAGGTTGCATAGAACGTTCAGCCTTCACTGATGTGACTTCGGTAACACCAGAGGTGACCTTCCTGCCTGACGCTCCACAGCTCAACACACGTCATGATACAGCTTTGGTCGGGTGAGAGCACGTCTGTTATTGCTCCTTCCCCATTGTGAACATTTATCAGTTCAGCTTTCCCAAATGCCAGTCTGTGATGTACACTATTCCAGGCTGCGGAACAGTGCGAGCTGTCGGCTGACTAGCGGAAGTGCGTCACCTCGTGACAAACAGCTCCACGGGGGAGGGGATGGACGGTCTACATTTAAACCGGTTTACTGACTGAAGGCAGTCAATGTGACTGTCAGTTACCAGCATATTCAGTCGTTTCCCTCCGACATTGGCCAGCAATGAAGATCTGGACATCTGAGCACATATTCAAGTGAGAGACGTTCTTATCTGCAGCTCCCGATGAATTCGTTTCGATGCTCGCCGTTTGGACAGAGATGCTCCGACTGTCAGGCATTTGTTCGGTAACACTTAGCTGTACTATTACAGTCGGGCATTGTACAGTTCTTGTTTAATCCCGTGAATAACATACATGTGTTTTAATGGCAGAAGACTTTAACCCAATGAAGCCGATAATTATAATATTGCTAGCTAGCATGCTAGTCACGTAACATACGTTAAAATATCTTCGTGTAACATGCGTTTGTGTCTTTTACATAAATATCCACCTCTCTGCGGGAATGTGTGTTGAACAGTGAACACGTGTGTCGAGTAACACGGGTGTAAAATATTGGACAATGGCTGTCTGTAAATTCAGATTGCATAATCGACCGGCGACCAGCTCACAACCTTTCCCCTACATTTACAGCGTCTGATTGCGTCACCGATCTACGTAGCCGGGTTCAAGCGTCTCTATGGCAACCAACCACGAACTCATTTCGACCGGATTTTCTAGTCGAAAAACCGTCGTATGTTGTTAGAAATTAAGCTTTTGAATGAAAGTCATATACTATGTATGAATATACACTACCGTTCCAAAGTTTGAGGTCACTTAGAAATGTCCTCCTTTTTGAAAGAAAAGCTTTTGTTTCCATCAAATTCAACATTAAATTAATTAGACTCGTCTAGACATGTCGTAAATGACTATTCTACCTTGGAAGAGCTGATTTTAATGGAATATCTACGTACATCTACAGAGGCCATTTTCACTAACCATCTTTCCTGTGTTCTAATGCTACATTTTGTTAGCTAATCATGTTAAAAGGTGAATGGTGATTAGAAAACCTTTGCGCAATTATGTTTGCACACATGAAAACTGTTGATTAGAGAAGCTATAAAACTGAATTTTTTCTGGATGACCCCAAACTTTTGAACAGTAGTGTACATGTTATCCCAGCTAAATTAACCACTTACCATAATACATGTGTATAATAATAATAACAATACATTAATTCATCTTTCTTTTTCTTCTAATTATTTGTAGAATAACTTATTATGTATATATCCCTTACCTGTAATGCTGTAACTTATTTCCCTCTGAAATGTGCTGGAATAAAAGAGTATTTTTTCTTCTTTCTTTCAACTAGCCATCCTTGGGAAACCGTGACCAAAGCTGCAATGCAGAAGTATCCCAACCCTATGAATCCCAGTGTGATTGGAGTGGACGTTTTTGACCGAGCTGTCGACAAACAGGGACGCCTCCATAGTAAAAGACTACTCAGCACAGAATGGGGTCTTCCATCGATAGTAAAATCTGTGAGTGTTACTACTATGTGTATTTCTGCAGTAAAAATTGAGGAGTACCCTTGCATTGCTCATGTTTTACAAACAACATACTGATTTAGTTTAGATTGAGTTTACAGATTGTTTAATGTGTTGGAATGTTCTCATTCATGGTGGCCTGCTGGGATAAATCGTAAGCAACTGGACGGCGAAACGCCTTCAAGCAATCTAGCTATCCAGTTGCCTACAATTTAACCCAGCGAACAGATGGGTGAGCACTGTCCAGACTACGTCTGATCTTAACCCACGGGGCTATTTCTGACCCAGGGCAGCAGTAAACCTGCAGACTGGACTGCATGTCATGACTCCCGTCGTACAGAGCACAGTCGTGCCATTTTTGTCATAGTTGAGTTGTAACCGGTGACGATATCTGATGTAACTTTCCATCTCTGTGTCAGTGCAGTTAAAGAAGGGAATTGTTTGACCTTTTCTCGTGTTTCTTTGACCCTCTGATCTTGTAATGAAGACAATGAATGCAGCTTGAATGAGATGATATCATTTTACCTTGTATTTGTCATCCCTTTGACCATTATCCAATCAGCTGCTCTTCTTGGGCACTGACCTTTGCTAAGATGTTTCAGGATGTTTGTCGTCAGTGTCTATGAATAGCTCCAATAATTCCTTGGGCAGACTATGATACAGACTGTCCCAAGTATGATTTGCAAATTAACACATAATCAGATTGTCTCAAAGCATGTCACTCCTGAGCCTTGCTGTATGTGTGGTTTCATTCGTGTCATTTATCTCATCATGGCTATCATGGCTTGTGGTTGCATATTAATGCAAACATAATAATGTCTTTGGCAATGATGGAAGATAAAAATGTACAGTAAACTGTGCTGAACACAAACCTGGAGGATGTTACCATGGTACAATACATAACACAGAATGTTAGTAGAAAACAAACAGGCCTATCGTGCAGTCATTCAATATATAAACGCCATTGATTTTTATCAGAAAATGTAGTGTCTCATATTAAATAACCGTTGTGATTGTTGTGATATTCAGCTAAGATATTTCATGCATTTTGCAGTTCAACGCAAGAAAATGTGTTCATTTCATGTAAGTTCATAGTAAAGCTGTTCTTTACCTTTGTCCTCAGATCATTGGTAACACACGGTCATGTACGTACATTCAGGAGCACTCAGTGGTGGATCCCAAAGAGAAGAGCTTTGAACTTCAGTCCTCAAATGTGAGTATAGATTTGTCTGTATTAACATTGTACAAGCAGCTGGAGCGCATATGATTGGAACCCTTATTTAGTATATTTCTGCTGCTTCGAAAATTCTGCCTGAGACCAGTGAATTCTGGAATGAATGGAAATGAATGGAATTTGAACACACATTAAGAACATCCATTTCACCCACTCGTCTGACAACTCCTTGTGTGATGTGTCTCATATCTCTGTACCTCTGCAGATCACTTTCACTAACCTGGTGTCTGTGGATGAAAGGTTAACTTATAAACCCCACCCTGAGGATCCTGACAAGTAAGTTAACGAACTCATTCATCAGAGTCATGGAAAGACTGTCAAGTATTTCAGCGTGCTAAATGAACCTTTATTTCAATACTTGTAGGACAATTCTGACTCAGGAGGCGATCATCTCTGTGAAAGGAGTCAGTCTCAGCAGTTACTTGGAGGGAGTAATGGCCAGCACCATCTCTACCAATGCAGGAAAGGTAAGAGAGCCAGGCATCATCAGATCCAGCAGCCTGACACATACATCCTATGTGATCAGTCTAACCAAAACGAATGTGTAGTCAATGTGGCACTGAATGTTGTAGTCCTCAAAACGCTCATCCCCCAGTTCACAAAATGAAATGTCAATATGTGTCAGTGCTTTCTCATTGGAGTGTGCCAGTAGCAGCCACTTCATGCTGCCCTTCAAACTAGACTTGAAGTAAACTGACTTTATCCCTTTTAATGTATATCATACCGGGAAACCTTATTTGAAGCGTTGTTTTTGCTTTTTCCATTTGGTTGTAATTCTTTTGATGTTGTCTCCAATGGTCTCATTCTTTGTGTATGTTCTTGTTCAGGGCCGTGAAGCCATGGAATGGGTCATCAGGCGGTTGAATGCAGAAATCGAGGAGCTGGCAGCCACAGCACGCGGGACCATACGCACCCCCATGGCTGCTGCAGTCGCAGAGAAATGACACCTCCCTCTTATTTTGGAGGAGAAAATACCACACCACCAGCCTCCTTTTATGATGCTCTAATGATATTTGGTGCAATTTCCCTGTTACTTGAGGGTTCAGTTCAGCCATCTCACATACATTACTATCTACATTAGATACGTTTTGAGCAGCAGGTTGATAAAGGGGATCTGTGAACTGCTTCTGAGGGATGTAGCTTGCTAGGACTGCAGTGATGAGAGACTTTCGGCTTCAGTTTAAATCAGTGTTACCTTGTGTGTTTGGAAATGTGCAGCCAGCATAGAGAAATGTCAGTGACACCAAGTGAACTGAGATCACAAAAATGTGCCAAAGCACACACACTGTGTTCCGTCAAGCCCTCATTGTCAGCAAACATGCCAGGCAAGTTCCCTTTGTCATGAGCTCTGTCGACAATTGGGTGAGAGACAATTAAAGGAGAGATGGTGATTGAATATGGTGACAGAGAACTGCCTTGTTGATATCATGGGGATAATTCATGCTTTGGCTTAACATAGTCAACAACGTTAAAGAAAACATTTTGGTTAGAATCATCTCTTTAACAGCGAGACCTCAGTAATAACACTGTGTGTACATAAGCAAGTATTTAAAAGGAAGGGATCAGCTAACTGTCATATGATTTGATGAGGTAGAAGACCTTCTCAAATGCAATGGGCTGCTGATATCACCAGTATGTTTCCTTACATACTGTACCTAAACATGTTTTCTGGGGCCAGTTTTAGTTATACACATGTGAGCATACTGTTCCTATTTCGCAACACTGTCCAGTCTTTGCACTTTTATTTGCACTTTCGAAATACACTGGAACAAAGAAAAGCTACTATACATGACCGATCTGATAATGTGTGAGTATTGCATTTGAGAATGTCTTGTCTTAATATAATGTCCAGCAATGTGCTGGTGGTGAATGCTATAGCTTATGGATGTTTTGGTAATATTTATTTAGAATACTTTTGAAGGAGTGAGCTGAGAAATGTGATACCACATGCACAAGCAGGATTTGTATCTTGTGCAGTGTCTTAGTGCCTCTTGAAAAGAAATGGGCCCTCAAATCCAGAATGTGTAAATAAATTATTTTAATGACTTTCATAGAAAAGCCTGCTTGATTTCTTTGTTTTATCCTTAAGAATACAGCAATGTATGTTGTAAACAGAAGATTGATATGTTATATTAATCGGTGTTCTGTGTGACTTACTTAAGAATTTGATGATGTATCCATCATGAGCACACAAGCTTAGCTTCTGTATAATATTTGAGATTTTGATATCATATCGCAACCCTCAGGACTGCTTGACGCACGGACTGCTGCTCTGACACGAGAGGTGAGGTGTGTGCCACGGAAATTAATTTTGTTCATTCGTTTGTCTGAATAGATGTTCCGCCGTGGCCTTCTGCGGGTATTTTACAAATGCACACGTGTATATTTTACCTCGTTTACATGCTCGCTTGCTTGGAATTGTATTGCTGCCGTAAACTCGCTGGTTAATTTGATCTCTGACTGGAGCTCCGCCACGAACTCTGCTGCCCCCTGCTGTTTCGGGGGTTTTCCTGGCGTCCCGGTTTATCCGTTGTAGTATTTCACACCAGCCAATCGCGCGCAAGAGCGGGTATGCTCTCAGCCAATCAGAATCTGTGGTGTGTTTAAAGGTTTTGAACCGAGGGACATTTGAAATTAAACAAGCCGAGTAGCGGGAGCAAGTTGTTAGCGAAGAACTCTTCTCAAATTCAAATTACGGCTATCTTTTGCCTCGCTTTAGCTGTATTTGTGCTTCAGCGCTGAAAGATTAATCTTCAGCATTCGACACCTGTGCCTTCAGGGTTTTAAAAGACCAAGTCTTTACACCATATTCTTTACGTATGCGGCTACAAACGACACAACCGGTAGCTGCTAGCTAGCTGGGATAACGCTGCCTCCTTCAGAGCTGCTGTTTGAACTGCGGGTAAAGATTCGGACGGTGCTTACTCTTGGTCAGCGTTCACTATTATATTCAGGCAAGTTACTCTGCAATGTGTAACATTATGTTAGGTTGGCTGTTTGAAATGGTCCCTGAAAAATAACGGTAGCTAACACTACCGTCTAGAAACGCTGTGCATGACATTCAGGTTTCCGACAGCGGTTGCTAACTCTACAATGTGACACTGTATTGTCTGTTTCATATATTTCTGTTGCTAATGTTTTGTCATAATTATTCCACAGATGCATTGCTAATACTGTGCACAATAATAAAGATAAAGATGTTGGCTCAGAAGTCAAGCCCGAATGTTACACCAATTATCCATGAATTACTTTGCTAAAATACAAACGTATTTCCTCAGATATGGACACAGCTGCCAGAGTCAAACTGATAAATGAGGTTAAACCTCTGAAACCTGATTTGAAGGTGAGTCTTGAGAACGTGGTTTGTCATTTATCTGTGCACTTACCTTATGTAATGATGTGGATCTTCCCAACAATGGTTATGTACAGTGAAATAGAAAATAACTCATACAGCTGACATGAACTATTATCAATATAAACTGTAGTACTAGACTAGTTTAAGAAACTTATCACAACCACAGGAGATGTAGTGAATATTGACCAAGAAATGGAAACTCTGTTTTTATTCTTTCATGTTAATCAAGTGTGTGATGTTTCTTTTGCAGCCAGAGGTCAGTGGACCAAAGCGTATTTCCAAAACACAACAGCCACAGACAATTCCAAAGGCTTTAGGTGCCCCCACTCAGACCCCGCGGGTTCTTGGTTTGTCAAATGGACCTCAGCGTGTACAGCGGCCTGTGAACCATCAAAAGCCGGTATCCCATGTCTCTGCCGTGCTTAAAGCTACGCACCTGACAGACCAAAATGTGAACCCTGCTGCTCATCATGCCAATCCTGCACCACAGCCCAAATCTGGGTGCCAGCAGCATATCCAACCTAAGATGAGTGAGCCCAAGGTGTGCCAGGAGCCAGGGCAATCAGCAATGGGATCATCAAAACCAGCGAAGCCAGAGAGTAAGCTTGAATCCAAATTTTACTAAATACGAAGTGTTTATGTTGTGTTGTAGTGTTGTTGACATGTTTTAATTTTGTTAGGCAAACCTGCAAGGAGTGAATCTGAAGATGCCTCTGCATCAAAGTACGTTGGATATGTATGCTTCACTTATTACATTTTTCTGTTTCATTCTTTGAAATTCGGGGGATGGGGGTTTGCATTTTCTTTAACTGCCCCCTCTGGACACACAGGATGCGGTGGAGCCTTGAAAACTTTGACATTGGCCGTCCCCTGGGAAAGGGAAAATTTGGTAATGTGTACCTGGCCAGGGAGCGAGAAAGCAAGTTTATCTTGGCCCTGAAGGTGCTCTTCAAGAAGCAGCTGGAGAAGGCTGGGGTGGAGCACCAGCTGAGGAGAGAGGTGGAGATCCAGTCTCACCTCAGGTAAGACGTCCTTGTATTTATACATTATTATGACAAATATGATACTTGAAGTTTGAAATACCACAGGCACAGTTAATGTGCAGAGGGATAGCAAAAACAAGCCCTGAAAAACTCTGTATCCTTCAGGCACCCCAACATCCTGCGCCTCTACGGCTACTTCCACGATGCAGCGCGTGTGTATCTCATCCTTGAGTTTGCACCTAAGGGAGAACTCTACAGTGAACTGCAGCGCTGTGGAGGATTTCCTGAAGACAGAAGTGCCACAGTAAGTCTTGTCAATTTTTGAACATTTGTGTGCCTTTTCAGATAGCCTAATATTGTTTAGTTCAGGAGCATTAGTACACATAAAGTCTTTATCCCTAACTGAACTCTGTAAAAATACCAACTGTTGTATTTACGTGATTCATGATCTGTACTAGTACATCATGGAGTTGGCAGACGCCCTCAATTATTGCCACTCCAAGAACGTGATCCACCGGGACATCAAACCAGAGAACCTGTTACTGGGTGCTAACGGGGAGCTGAAGATTGCAGATTTTGGTTGGTCTGTTCACACACCATCCTCGAGGTATACATACTCTCATCCTCTCGCTTTTTTATTCAGTTTGTAATTAAGTGTTGCCAGTAGCAGGAGAATGGGCATTTAAAAAACAAAAACAAAGGTTATCCAATATCAAGACTTATTAGCAAGGTTGTTAAATGGATTTTTATTAATATACTCATGAACTAACCAGAAATGGACACAGTATCGGACTGTTTTTTGTTTGGTGGTGGTTTTTTTTTTTTTTTTTTTGGCTGACTGATGTCTGAATGTTGCCATCTTTTGGCTGCAGGTATTACAATACCATGATGAACTGCAGTATATCCAAGGAAAATGTTTTGTTTTTTAAGGGGGTACTGAAAGTGTCTATTTCATTTTTTGTAAATTTAAGACAACATACGATGAAACCATCTCTTGACATATATTCATTCAAGGGCAAACAGATCTAGTTAATCCTTTTGTTTCCATGTGCAGGAGGTCCACTCTGTGTGGAACACTGGATTATTTGCCTCCTGAGATGATTGAGGGAAAGACTCATGACGAGAAGGTGGACTTGTGGAGTCTTGGTGTTCTTTGCTACGAGTTCCTTGTAGGAAAACCACCGTTTGAAACAAAAACTAACGAGGACACCTATCGTAGGATATCAAGGGTAAGCAGCATGCCATAGGTCAGTTGTTTACTCTCTGCAACGATATGGCAACTGGACAGCAGTTGACAGCTGGGATCCGCTTCAGCACAACATGTGACCCCTATCAGGAGGAATCAAACAGGGATTTAATTAATAAAGGGGGACGGGATCTCAGCCCCTCCTGGTGAAAAGTTGCACCAATGTGTTTTCCCGCATTCTGCCTTCATCGTAGACAATTGGTTTTCAGTTGTTTTGTTGGGGTAAAAAACCCTTTGTCTTCATCTTACAGGTTGAGTATACTTACCCTCCACATACCAGTGTCAGTGCTGGAGCCAGAGACCTGATTGCTTCACTGCTGAAGCACAACCCTGTGCACCGATTGCCCATTCGTGGGGTCCTCACTCACCCCTGGGTGGTCACGCAATCTAACAAGAAACCCACTACCCTGAACAATGATGAGCTCAGACGTTGAGCCTGTTTATGTTTCTGTCTAACCTGCATCTTCATGTTAAGGTGAGTGGTCAGTGTAGGCAGCTGTGCTACTTCACTGTTTGTCTGCAGGCGTCATGAGCCAGGAGGTCTGTTTTTTCACTTTCCCTGTGTCACTCGTCTTGCCTGTGAAATTGTTCATTTCTTTTATGATGGTATGAATGTTATTGTCTTGAAATGCCATTACTTGAAATAAAATATAAATTATCATTGATAGAATAGCTCATCACTTATGGCTGAGGCTGTGAGTCGTCTTTACATTTTAAACTTGTGTCACAGATTTGCACAAATGTATTCAGATGTTTGTTTTTGCTGGCCAGCAGGGGGCACCACTTAACCACTGAATAGGCTATTTCACGTTTGATGGGAAAGTTGATACTCACTTTCAGCTTCAATAAAACTGGTGAAGCGACAAGATGTCAGTTGGTGTCAATGCAGTGGGAGTTTGACTTCAGTTCGTATCGGGATGGATCATAGCTCCCGGGAGCTCTAGCCAACCTAGTGGGACATCTGTTGAGGGTTGTTTTGTTTGTTTGTTTTTTAAACCGTTGCCTTTATTTATGTTTCTGCTGTTGTCTCCTGATTCCTGATAGTTTTGATTTGATTCTGGCGATGAGCAGTTACTCTTCCGTCCGCTTGGTGGCGACTCACGCCTAGTCAGGAAGTAATTCGACTTCTGTGTTCAAATAGCTCTAATTCTCTATATATCCGCCTTTGTTAATGTCTCTACATATCATATTGGCATACCAAACTGGTAAAAGTGTAATTCCGGTCAGTACGTTTTCTCTTCAATGTGCGTCGATCGAACATTGAACTTTTCTTGGACTCTTACAACAGAAGAGGGTTCCTCCTGGTGCGTTCAGGGACGTGTGGATAAAATCCGACCTTTAATTTGCACCGTTTTTCAACATCATTTGTCTCCGAGTTCAGAGCACTCAGACAAATTATCCAGATGTTGTCTTTGCAGAACATCAACATAGTGGAGGAACAGGTCGAGCAGAAGGTCTGATGGTGCGTGCAGCAGGAAATCTGCCTCCAATCGGAGGTTTGTGAAAGCAGCGGCCTATAGCCCCACAGCGGGCCGCAGGCCGCTGCTGATGGGATTAACCTCATTTTGAATTTGAACAATAAATCTCAAAGCAGCTATTTTCTCCGTTATTTTATGTCTTTTATTATATAGAGAAAAAAATACACGTTCTGACCGTTTTTGTTTTACAGGAAATCACACACATTTTTACAATATAATTTCACTTAATCTTTATTCTTTAATATTAATTCCACGATATATAACGAATTTTTAGATATACATTCCATCTTTTTGAAACCACAAGAACACACTACACATACGGTTTTATAACATTTCCACAGGACCCATTGGATTGCACAGAATGAAAAATGTCTGTATGCACATTTTCCTCTAATGAGCTCTTTTTCCAAAAAGATTTTCAGACACCAAATTTATAGACAGAATTACTTCCAGAACAGGCCGTATATTTAAAATGTCGTGAAATTATGTTCAATTGCAGGATTTCAATTTGCGGTCCCCTTCCAGCTAACACCAGTGTCCTTCAGTTCAGGAGGCTTTTTGAGAAAAACATTTAATAAGATACTGTATTGTTATATATGTTATAAATGTTAAATCAAAATGTAAAATTTGTATTTCCAATTGCCAGTTTCGTTAGGCTTTGTGTCTGAAATATACATTCAATGCATAGTTTGTATTGCTGCTGCGTCAGATCTTTTGCATTTCCAAGATTTTGCCCAGGGAAAGTCCAATTTACTTTATTTCTAGAAAAGATTTCTACTTATGTGTTCCTACTGCTGGTTATTACCATGGTCTTGTTTTCCCCGTTTCTGAATTGAACACCTTTCCCATCGCCAAAGCAAATCAGCCTCTTTTTTTAATAGATCCCCCACTCATCATTCAATGACGTCACCACGTCCTCTGCTAGTCCCGTACAAACTCACGCGTTTCACGAAGTGAAGTCTCGTAGGAGAAACGCCCCAAGAGCGACGAGAAGACAAACTGGCCTTTTTGCAGGTTTGGTTAAGGTCAATATTGTAAACGTTCACTCCACTGCAAAGTGCACTCCCCTGTCAGATTATTAGGCACACCTGTAGAAAGAACGAATGCAGGATGAAACAACAGTATTTTGCAGTAAATCCTGATTATAACGTTTTCTTTGATATATATTCCACTGGACAGCTTTGGACTTCAATAGTATATTGCTTTTCTGTCAGCCCCCATTCACAGAAATCAGATGGTCTGTCATTCCACATACATATGGTGCAGTATGTAGAATGCATTTTAGGCGAATGTTGTAAAGTAACGAGGCTGTTCTTGGAGAAAATGGTGGTAAATTGGTGGTAATTACATCCAAAATGTAATTTAGATTTCTCTTCGGTTCATTCACTTTGCATTTTGTTGATTGATAAAAACAGGACAACATTCAAGCTTTTGCACAGCACTCTTGAGCCAGTCTTAACATTGTACTCCTCGTACATTTCTCCACTGTGAGACTAATGAAGGCTTATCTTATCTTATCTCATGCCCTGAATGTGTTATACTGCATTGGCTCTTTACTTCGGTGCACATAATAATCTTGCAAGAGTGTTTGTATTTGTACTTTTGCTCTCATATTTATACAACATGTATTGTCAACAAAGACCGAGTGTGTTTTGGGTGCACTGTCACGTGTGTGTGTGTGTGCGTGTGTGTGTGTGCGCGCGTTTTAGTATGCGTGCGTATGTAAATTCTTTTGTGAATTGATGCAACATTGAGTGCGGAAATGCGTGCGTGTTTATACGCATGAATTAAGCAGAAGGGCCGCGCTGGTCGGAAAGTCTTTTTTTTTTCTTTTCTTTTTTTTCTTCTTTGTTTTCCGCTAAATTGGGATTTGCAATTCACATCTAATTCCAGTGGTGGCATGAATTTACTCTTCTATGTTATACTTGAAAGCCTCTATGAGCCCCTCCATTGAATGGATGAAACCAGATATGCTGCATATACCTCCAATTACAAAAATGGCGACATCGAAGAAAACTTGGTGCCACTGGAGCTTTCTCCATAAAAGCTTGAGGTGGAAAAGACTGGGAAGCAGAAAGCACAGGCCGGCGCCCGTCAGGCTGCCGGTGAGGCCCATGAGCAGCGCGAAATGTGGCACATAGATGGCCATGAGCAAGGTAAACACAACGAGGCTACACCGCAGAGTCAGTCCCCAGGACTTGAGGCGCCCGTCGCCGCCGTAGCAGTCTGGAAAGAAGGCGCGTCCTCCGTCCTGGAAAAACGATTTCTCCAGCACCTCGACGGCGGCGAAGAACGGCAGCGGATAGGACAGCAGCGCTTTGGCGACTAGGAAGATGTTGACGACAGCTCGGATGCCAGGGGGCAGGTTGTCGGTGATGACCTCCTTGGTTGCGTCAGCCCAGGTCAAGTAGGCCACCAGGGCGAACAGCCCCTTGAGGATGCAGGCAGCGATGTGAGTCCAGTTCATCATGCAGTGGAACTCGCTCGGCTTCTGCATGTTGCCCTCCAGAGACGGCAGGAAGATCTGCGAGGTGTAGCTGAACACGATAATCCCAATGGAGATGGGGAATTTCTTGACATCGATGTAGAACTTGACCTTGTCCCAGGCCCAGTCCCGTGCTCTGGAGAGGCAGTACGCGATCACCAGGACGTTGATGACGAAGTGGGCCAGCGTGCAGAGCAAGCTGAACTTGGAGACGGCTTTCAGGTTCTTGAGGAAGGCGCAGGGCAGAAGCGCAGCGGTGGCGATGATGGCCCATGACTTCTGGGAAATGGGCATGCTGGGGAAACTGTTGTACATGAGATTCCCGCTGACCACCACGTACAGGATGCATGTCATCACCAGCTCGATGATCTGGGCTACATTCACGACATGGCCCCCCAACGACGGGAATCTGGGCGCGCAGCAGGCGTTGGCAATGTCCACATAGGAGTCCCTGACCCGGACGAGCTGCCCGTCTTCGTCCTCCTCGTACAGGCAGGCAATGAGGATTTTCCCCGTGTAGCAGCACACCACGGCGGCGAAAATAATGAGAAAGAGTCCGAGGTATCCTCCGTGCAGAATGGCGTAGGGCAGCCCGAGGACGAACATACCCTAAGAACACACACACACACACACATTAAATCCATCATAAAGTCAGTGGAGATATTTCACTGGTGCATTGTAAAGTGTGCCTGACTCCTCAATGGATGCGTCTGGTGGGTTTTCCACTTTGCTCTGAGCGCATCCGCCCGCCTCTGACGTCACTACGAGTTGGCGGAGACACCCTCTGACGTCACTGTGACCGTGATAAGGCGTGAAAGGATTTTTTGTCGCAGAGGCTCCACACACACACATACACACACGCATACAGAGACCGAATACTACGAGCCATCCGGCTCTTTGCGCGCATACATGTACTTGGAGATGGAAAATTTCAGCCTGTGAGAGCATGAATGGACAGCTCAGATGTCACTGCCCCCCAATCATTGATTCATTTAAATGCTTTAGAATCCCACGACCGAAGATAGTTTACCAGGGACGTGCATAGGTGAAACTGGACATCAGACAAAGAATGTTGGGAGGGGGGGCGCGCACGAGTGTGAGTGTGTGTGTGAGCCTTGACACCTCTACAATAATGGTAAAACGAAATTATTATAAACAGAAGAACAATTTTATGTTCTTCTATATATATATATTCTCTATCTCTATATATGTTCTATATTTTGAAGTCTGAATGTTTTCCAGAGGTTTCTGTGAGTGAATTCTAATGGTTCTTCTATCATTTGTTTTGTGGTCAGAGATGCATTCCGCCCTCAGTGCGTCTTACCTGGATGGCGTTGGTGACGTTCCATCCCGCCTCCCAGGCGGTGATTTTCGGTCTGACTTCAGTCAGCTCGTTCGTCGGCCCCCCGTCCTTTGAGTCTGAGCGCGACGGCCCGGTCCCGTCCCTCTGGTAGTGGCTGTCCCCGTCCAGCGCGCCCCCGTCCCCGCTCCCCTCTCCCCCCATCTCATCGGTAGTCAGAATGTCCATCTGCATACCCTGCCGGTGGTCGTAGTCCAGGTCGTCGCAAGCGGCGAAGCCCAGAGCCTCCTCGTCGGTGGCGGCCTGGAAGCCCATCCTGGCGAACATGCCGCTCACCTTCGCCTGGGATTTGTGGGACACCGCGGTGGCTGCATTCGTCAGTTTATTAGAAAGCTTTCCTCTGATTAACGTCGCCATTTTTCTCTCCTCAGCCACAGACCCTCAACTGCCTACAACTTAATGGTTCTCCTCCAGTCGGTAAAAAAAAAACGAGGCTACTTCGAGGTGCAGCTCCTGGTTCTCTGCATCAGAGGAAGAAGAAAAAAGGTCAAGTTCTTCTTTTCTACCAAGACACAGACGGTTTTCAGTTGCTATCTCCACTTCTTGATCAGCCTGCTGCTCTCGCTTCTCCTCAGGTTCATGTCACCTTCAGACGTCGCTGGTCCGTTTGTGCATCGTGGAGCTGCGCTCTGACGCTCGACGAGTCGCGCACCTGTTCAGTCTGCGGCGCGCAGCAGCTTGACGCACGGAGAGGAAGGGGCGCAGCGCAGTTTTTTGGGGGGGCCTAGAATGTCGTGTTCATTCGGGCTATAAGGCAGCACGCAGTGTTTCCATGAGTTGGTTGTCGCTTCCCGGTGCCTCTACTGATGCCAATGCGGTACCGTGGAGCCCGGGGGGTGGGGGGTGGGGGTGAGGGTGGGGGTGGGTGGGTGACACGTGTCCTCACCAGCCTGCCAATGCAAACCACGTCTCCAGCCCCCCCCCCAGTGCCCCACCGGGAGCAAACGGGAGAGATTTGCTGCATTTCTAGGGGAGGTGCTTGCAGTACCCCCCCATCCCCAACCCACAGTCTGTAATAGCTCATCCCGACATCCAATGACATTCCGGGGGCCTCCAATCTCTCCGAAGTTTACGCGTATAAAAGGGGGCAGAAATGTTCCGAAAAAGCCAATCTCTTTGGATCTTTTTATGTCACACCAAAGAAGGACGAGTCGTTTGAAACAAATTAAAACACGCACGTATTTTTGTTGAGCCGAGGAGCCTGGTAGTTGATCCTGGGACTGACAAACCGCGGTGTTGATTTCGTGTCTTTGCTAAAAGATGGTAAGATCTAGAAGGCATCTTCTCACGGCTGAGACAGCTTCTGCTTTATTTTCAGACTGGATTTATTCATTCATCCAGTGTGTGTGTGTGTGTGTGTGTGTGTGTGTGTGTGTGTGCGTGTGCGTGTGCGTTTTGCCGTTCAAAAAAAAAAA
>CAAKHB010005576.1:0-11842 GCA_901007665.1 Aeoliscus strigatus | reverse complement strand
CAGGGGAGGGGGGGGGGTCATGTCATGACAAAGACAGAGGTATTTTCCTTCACGACAGATAAGGTCTTTCTCCATCCTTCCTCTCTGTCTGTTTGTCACATTGGTGTTTGGGTTTGTCTTTGATTCATGTTGCACGTTCTTCCAATCAATCATTTCGACAGCTTCACACACTGATCAGCCTGTAAAAGGTAACTGATGATGAATATGGAGCTGGATCCAGCAGATGGTAAGTTCAGCTGAGTGACACAAGTTAAAAAGTGTCACGTGGTGATGTTCTGACTCCTCACTGTGATCGCTCCCACCGCTCCCACTCCTTGTTCCCATCACCTCTACTGATGTGGTTTTGTGTTTGTTTGTATTCATATTGTCCTAGTTTTCAGTCTCTTTGTTCCATGGTCTTTGTTTTTCTGCTCTTGTGGAAAGCACTTGTGCATTATATTTAAGTGCTCTATAAAGGTTATTATTGTTGTTAATTACTACTAATACTACTATTAATAATAATATTAATAATAATAATAATAATAATAATAATAATAATAATAATAATAATAATAATAATAATAATAATAATAATAATAATTTATAATATATATAATAATTGTTGTTATTATTATTTTGTTATTATTATTGTATTATTAATAGCTATGATTAATAACGGAAAATCAAAATAATAATAATTATTGTTGTTATTATCATTATTATTAGTAGTAGCATTATCGTCTGAACTCAGGTTCTTTCGTGAATCTGTATCCGAGGATTCTGTCATCCAGGACATTTTGTCTCTAGCTGCTGTGCGGCAGCTGGACTTCATGGACGTTATGCTCCATGAGGCTTCACTGGGTATCTGGGGGGTCATTTAACCTCTTATGGGGTTGTTCACCCCTTTAGAGGCATTGACGTCCCCTGTGAGTCGTTGATCCGACCGGCCATCTTGTGAATCATCACATTCACATGTGTCATACGTCAGGGTGCGGCTGGCTGCCTGGGGAGGGATCTGCACTTAGTGATGGTGGTGTCATCGACCCCCCCGTTCTACTTAAATGTTAAGAGCTTTTTCACTCACTGCTGTGAGAAAGTGTGTAAATTATCACCTCAAATGAGTGTCCCTTTCCCGGGTGTACACAAAGTCTGCATGTTCCCAGAACTCAAACCATGAGTGAGTCATTTGGATCGAAGCTGTCACTGAGAACATTCATGTTTCCATCTCCCTCAGATGCTCTTCCATCCGTTTCCTGCCTCCCTTGAACACACCATCAGCAGCTGACTACATTGAATGTGAAACTGTACTTTTGTGCAAATTGTCTCCTCACTGGACCGAGACTCATTTTCCCTCTCTGAACGTCTCCGGTCAACCCAGCACCAAAAACAAAAGAGAGGGACGAGTGCTTCCTCCTTCAAATGCGAGTGAAGCGGTGTGTTCGCCAAGCACATTGTGATTAGTTGTGAATGGGATGGAGCTGTCTGATTGGTGGAGAGAACCGGGGTCATACAAGGCTGCTGATTGCTATTCATCCACTGATTACAGTCATTTAGATCTGCAGTGGCCACGGGCCTGCGTCTGGCAGCGGGCTGCTGCTGCTGCTGTCTGAGGGGGGTGATGCAGCTTCGTGATTGTCAGGAATGAGTGAATGAGGCAGCGAGAGGAAACTAAACATCCCTCAGTCCTCAGACAGGCAGAGACGCCCCGCTGAAAGGAGGGTGTAGTGTTGGAGGTATGATGGGAGGAATATGTATTTGTTTTACATCCAAATAATCATTTAGCGGAAGATCAGGTCGTGTGCGACTACTTCAAGGTGCCGCGCACTTCAACACCTCGGCTGCATCTCCGTGTGACCTTGGAATACACATGTAAATGGCCTTTTGGACACACTGAGAGCTTGAATAATCAAAGTTGATGAGCCACTTAGTGTGTCTGTTTTTCCTCCCGGCGATGGCTAATCAAGGAAGTGAGCAGCGCCGGCCTCTGCAGCCGC
Source organism: Aeoliscus strigatus (assembly GCA_901007665.1). NCBI lineage: Eukaryota > Metazoa > Chordata > Actinopteri > Syngnathiformes > Centriscidae > Aeoliscus > Aeoliscus strigatus. Next base: position 9,869 of record CAAKHB010005576.1, on the reverse strand, counting down.
ACCATCTTTAATTGCTCTATTGATTACAGCTGCAGAACAAAACCATACTTCACCTCAGACTCTGCATCCAAAGCCGCCAGTGGATTCAAACGAGTGATGAATGTCTCCTTCGCTGATACCATCTTCCCACCATTGTGCCATATTGAACAAATCAATCATGCTTAACATTAGATTCACATTTATTGACAAAAAAATGGCAAATCCTAATTTATTTCAGCAGTAAAAACACTGACTTTTGTAAAGGACGTCAACATACATAACGTCCCCTGGCTGTTAGAACTTGGACATTCTTTTGGAGGATGAAGACAAACAAAAGGTCAACAACCACACTCTGATCACAGCAGCAGACGGTCAACCTCCCGGGGTCGTCGTAGAGATAACGCTGTGTCAGACATCTACCGCATCTTCACCCCGGAGGAAGCTTCGTCTTCACATTCACAAAAGAACCTCTGCTCTGATGAGTCCACATCCTGTTGTTCCTCATATCCGTGTGCGTTCAGATGACACGTGCCCACGCTCTCCGGGTGTTGAGAATCACACCGCTCGCCCTCTGGGACGTTTCGGAGGTGACCTAGTTCTCCTGATTGTCAGCAGAAGGCGGTTTCATCAGCCTGCTTTGTGCTGAGGCACTGAACTGTGCCTTGGACCCTGGGAGAGGCCAATTGGACTTGTGTAATGAAGCTCATCACACACATGCGTGCACACACACACACACACACACTTCCCACTGCTGTCATCAGAATTTATAACAGCCATTTATTACCTTCTCCTTTATCCAAGAAATGTGATTCCGCAGTGCGTTTCTGATGCGTGCACGAGGTGCCATTATGGTCCATTATGGGGAGGTGACAGAGATGGAGCAGAGGGTGTTGATGGATTATTGGCGCCCACCGCCTGTCATGACTCCATCTACCGGGTGGAGGGCGCGTCCCACAAAATGGCGGCGGAGCCCCAACATGGCTGCGACGGCGAGGGTGAGTGATTCACATCTGACCACCGGCACAAAATGTTGAAAACATTCATTTGCTGCTTTGTGTGTGTGTGTCGATCACAGCAGAGGGAGAGAAATATTTACACATTAAATTTAACTTGCGTATTGTTTAAAGACATAAAAATCATGTGGAACCATGTACAAGAACACTGCAAAGCCCGGCGCTGAGCGTGGGCGACAAGATTCACTGGAGGCGTCACTCACATGTCCTACAGCCTCTCTAGCCTACACAACACGCACAGACAAGCAACAGCGGCATCACATTCATATAAATAACCCCAGTAAACCCCAGAGTCCCTCCGCACTCGGGTCGGTTCACGTTGAAGACCAGCTTCACCGTCGGTCCTTCTCAATCCCTTTAACGTCCGTGAGGTCGTGACATCGAATCCCTCAGTGGAAGTTGGTGGATTGTTATAAGACCCAGGAGATCGCAGGGTTTCACAGATCAGGGGATCTTTATCAGTCGATCAGGCTCTTTTCCCCCCTTTGAATGGCACAGATGAAGAAAGCATCCGTCTTAGAAAGAGGCGGAGCTGTTCCGACAGTCAATAGAAAAAGAACCTGAGCTGACGAGATGGATCAGTCTGGGTGGTTTACTGACAGCTGAGGTCCCACAGCCTGTGCAGCTCTGAGGTATTTTCTCTGACTGCTGAGGGTTCAGAATTGTCTAATCCTAATGTTTTCTGTCCATATGTAAAACTGAATGAATGTCATCTCCTTCGCTGTGTGAACCACAGAAGGTTACAGCAGAACGCACACACACACAGAACCAACACAGACACGGTTGATGGTCTCAGCTTGCCAACGTGTAGAACTGGTGCAGGTACAATGAAAGGGGGCGGAGTAAAACACCAGCTGAGTCATGAAAGCAGGAAATGTCCCAAAAGAGGGAAGGCGGAATGGTAAGTCATTCCTTCCTGAACGTAAAATTCTCTGTCACGTATGCAGAGAACCTGTTCTCCAGAGTGGGTGGATGGAGGATGATCACACACACACACACACACACACACACAGAGGTTCCTGGTGACAGCGTGATGAACACGGACGCCTCTCACTGCAGCTGTTGACCGTTGTGAGAACCAGCGCTCGGCAAAATAACCTCAAGAGACAAATTTGTGGTGCGATTTCAATGCACCAGAGAGGAAACACAGAGTCTGGTTGATCACGTGCAGCCGAGACGAGCCTGAGAAGGGTCCGGAACTTGGACACTCTATAGCCAGGGGTTCTCTGCAGCCCCATCTGCTCCCTGATGGCCGGGGACCATCGCTCCGGAGAAAAGACGGCGAACCCAACTGCTCCTCTTGTTCTATGCAGCAGGTTCTCTGTCGGAAGTAATCAGTCACGAACACGGCGTAGCTGGCAGCGTAATGGAGAGAAATGATGACGGAGAGAGGGAGGAGGAGGTGGAAGAGGAAGAGGACGAGGGCAGTGTGTGCGCAGCTGATCGTCGACAGTGTTTAGACTCTGCTCCTGGCAAATTCTTCATCTGTTCGGATTCCACCATCTGTCTGCTTCTCCCTTGTTGCTTGGAGGATGGAAAGGACAGGGAGGAGATCGCTGCACAGATTTGATCTTCTGCCTTGGTCCTCCTGTCCGTCCATCCATCCACGTCACATCCCTCTGCTGGCGTTAGGTCGCAGCTTGATGACCCACTCTCCCCCTGAGTTGCTGTTGTACAGATCCAGGAGGTGTGTGTCGGGATCCAGGCAGTGTTCACCTGTAGGAAACACACACACACACACACACACACACACACACACACACACACACAGCTGAGCTTCCTTTTGGTATTTTCATATTCAACTAACTTCAGGTGGATGTCTGGTTTGTCAGACAAAAGTAGAAACTATCCGTCACATTTTGTTAAACAAAAAAATACTTTAAAAAACCCTGAATTGATGAACTGATTATCAAATGGTCAATGCTGATGTATTTTTTTGAAGTTTTTATTTTTATTTTACACATTCACACAGCTCATCTAGCTGGTGTTACAGTGGATCCCTGGTGTCTGGTACCTACATATACATGCTAACACAGAGTAAGTCACACCCTGAAATTAGAATCTGACTTAAATTTTGAATATTAAGTCACAGCTAAACCATCTCCAGAGATTTCTCCAGGTGCTCTATTACTTTCAGCCAGAACGGTTGTATCACATACACACATGCACATAGCACATGTAGGAAAGTCCAAAGAAAAGTTCCACATTTCCAACAAAGACTGTCAGCAGAGTAAACCCATCCTCTGGGGTGTTGAGGGGGTGAGTAGAGTTGCCAGTATAGAACTCGGTAATGAGTTCATCTTCGTTTTACTTATTACTCAGAGGTAAAACCGGCAGTCTTTGACATGTCAAAGCTGTTTGTGAAGTTTGTGAACACAGAGTTCAGTGGGCCAGATCTCCTGTGAGAGCACAGACATGTGTGTAATAAGCATTTGTCTGCTCTGATAACTGCAGATGCACCACTCGTGTCTCTTTGGTGCCCGCACAGTTCATTACATAAGACCTTCCAATTCCTCATCAGCTCAGTGGGCAGAAAGACATGCAAATGTCAGCGCTCCTCCGATCAGGGAGAAAAACGTGCGCAGCCACTTCCACTCACCGATGTTTCCCCCCACTTCGTAGAGGGCACAGTCCGAGTAGGCCACAGAGCCGTTTCTGGGGGAACACACAGGAGAACATGAGGTTCAGGTCACACAGAAAATGCCCTTAAACACGGAGACATTCGCGCTAGCAGACTATGTAGTACCGTAATCATGAGACTATCTGTGCAGAAAACATTGATCGGTTCCTGCTGGAGGAACCGAGTCCAACTTCTCTTCCTTTCAGGAAGCGACTGATGTTTTGTGATTGTGCACATAGCCGTATAATTACGGTACTCCAAAGTAAGCAGTGTTAAAGGGTTACTCCTGTAAAATACTAAACATTGACAGGCTATGCCGGGCGTTACCGTCGCATCTTGCCCTTCCCGTTCTCAGGGCTGCGGATGAATTGGCGGTGAAACTGTGCAAGCAGGTCTGAGGTTCTGGAGTTAATGTTGAGCTGGAACTCCATGGTGCTGCTCACCACGTCCCCCACCTGGATCTTCACGGTGCGGCACGGCTGCACAACAGGTTTAAGAGATGTTTGCGCGTAAGGTGGCGGTTGTGACACATTATTTCCAGAGTGGACCGCGGCTGACCTCGAAGGTGTTTTTATCAGGTTTATCGCGGCTGTCGGTGTGGATCTTCCTCAGCAGGTTCTTGATGCGGCGATCATAAAACTGATAACGGCGGCTGCTGTTCTCATTCAGCTTGCGGACCTGGCTCATGACAAAATTCGGTATCTGAAGAGGGGACAGGACACGACATTCACATTTAAAGATGAATGAATGAATGAATGAACGCCGGTATTTAACCAATAGTTAAAACAAATGTTTCCTCCTGTCCAAACACCGACTTCTCCTCAACCACCCACCGTCCAGAGCAGGTCCTGGTAGCGGATAAGGAGCCTCATGACATCAGCTGCCTTTTCTGCCTGTCCTTTCTCTGCCCCCTCGGTCAGTCGGCTTGGAACGGCCTTATGGAGGAACAGGTTGGGAGCCATGATGGTTGCGACGGCCCACAGGTTCATCCTGTTCCTTTTCTCTCTGGAAACCACCTTACTGAGGAACTCGAGGAGGGCCTGAAAGACGCAGACACAAGTAGCGCACGTTCAAATGAGAATCAGACGTGTTTTCACGCGGAGGCTGAGCAGGTTTCATCTCAGCGATCTGACTTCACATGGTTGGTGCTTGAGTGGCTGCTGAGGCACGAAACGGGGTGAAGTGAGTTCCAACGGCGGCTGAGTCATTACAGAGAAACATGTTCATGCACAGGAAGTTTCCGCTGGAGCAGAATGCACGTGTTCAGGTGGGCTTCATGCTTGAGGATAAGTAGAGCTGACTGAACACTTGTGCCAGCGCGTCATGTTTGATACAAACTGTTGTATAACAGATCAGAGAGCTAAAAAGTGATTAAGAGCAGAACAATACAGCCGTGTGTTATGAAACAGCTCTCTGGTGCATCACGTTTCCTAAACACGTATATAGCCATAGGAAGAGAACGTCATGTGACTTTTTGTTTGTTGGGAGTTTGGTGCTCCCTTATTTAAAAAAAAAAAAGAAAAGTGAACAGAAATGTCTCGAACGACGACTCAGTCGTTTTCAGTCTGATTAACCCAAACACATGGGAGCACCTTTACATCTTGTGTTTTTTTCTCATATGGAGCATTAAACATTGCTTGTTCTCCCTTTGTTAAATCAGTGTGCTTTTCCTGGTTTCTTACTGACTTTTTTTTTGTTGTTTTCGGCCCACACACCCGGTGTGTTTCTTCGCAGAGAGCGAAAACATCTTTGTCCCGTCTGACTTCTAATCATCGCTGTGCATCAGTTTGCTGATTCTGAACGTCCAATTATGACACGCAGACGCTGGAGCTGGGATGTCAGACTGATAGAACAGGAAACATTCTCGTCGTACCTTCAGCGTGCTCCTGTTGGGTTCAGGCAGCAACAGGATAAGCAGGTTCAACATGTGGAGTTTCTGCTTGAGCTCGGTGATGTCTGTAGGAGGAGGACAGCAAAGGTGAAGCAGACACACACAGACACCGTTCATTTCCTGTGTGTTTGACCAAGAAGGATAGGATGTCTCAGGATTAATGGCACTGTGACAGGAGGCCATTAGGTTGGTTATTTTATATCTGTGGTCCCAGTCGTCATTCATCTCAGCGAGGGTCCACACCCGCTGTAAATCAACCAGTCGTTAATCAGAATACATCAAACAAATCAATCTATATTTTATGAAAGTGAAACTGATTTGATGAAACCAGCTCTGACTGTCATTGGTCGTGTGTGATGTGAGACATGTTGGATCAAGGCTATCAACTAGAAAAGATAAGAGAGGAGGGACTTTAGGTAACTGTGAGGTGGCCCCCTGCTGCGCCGTCTGGAAAGGAGGACCATAGATTGTTGACGATACGCTGAGGAAGATAAGGGGACTTGTTGTATTTTGTCTTATACAGTACTGATACAGGTACGGGACACAGCAGACACAGTCAGTCTTCTTCTTCACTAACTGGGGAATCTGAGATGTGTTTTACCCCCCCCACCACACACACACACACATTACAGTCTCATTCAAAATGGCAAAAAATGCGAAATTGTTCAAGTTGAATCAGTCTGGTAGAGAGGCTGAGATCGTCATCATCATCATCATCATCATCATCATCATCATCATAACAGTACAAACCAACAGTGAGGTTTCACAGCGTCACTGTGCTCACTGACCTCTGACGGCGCTGAAGGTGTTGAGGTACTCGGCGGTGAGCAGCGGAGCAGGAAGTTCCCGGATGAACTTCTTGAGAAGTGCGGCAGCATCGTTTGGACTCACCTCATCCCAGCTGACCTGACCTGAGTAGAAGTTGGTTTCCAAATTCTGCTGGAGTAACTGAGGAGGAGCAGCAAAGAGAAGATTTCAGGACGGTTGAATTAACAGGGAACACCTTTGTTTTAGGACAGAACAGTTAATAGTCCAACGTTCAGAGGGACTTAACTGTTACAGTGCTCTGTAAATTGTAGCCTGTAGAGTTTATGTTACACTGGAGGTTTCTAATGGTTGTCATTTTGGCCGGTGTCAACAAATATGTACATATCACATGAGTAAAGTCAACTGTAAAGACCTCAGAGAAACTTAATAAATAGCTGCTTTAACAGGCAGATACTTCCGATGTTATATTGAGGAAAACAGAGCACCTGAAAAAGCCTGAAAAGAAAAATCGAACAACAAAAAGAGGTTATATGACGCCGGCCTTCCATTTAAACAGACATCATCTACTTTGCAGCCATGACAGTATCCTCTGAAGGATGTTGACAGGTTCTCTGGAGAGATATCTGACCCTTCATCAGCATCACTTATATAGGACACAGAGCTACTTGCATCTGCTTCAGTACTTTGGTCGAGGTAACACACGCTGGAAGACGCCGACTGCGTATTTTGAGGGAGTGACAAGTGTGTAACCTTTACAAGCAGGCTATGGTATTCTACTTTGGTAAACAACTGCTTTGTACACAAGAAATAAAATCATAGTTGAGTGTGACAATCTGATCCACGGATATCAGCAAACAGTGAGGGACGCTGACACATCTTTGCCTTTGTGCTGCTAGTGGCGCCCTCTTCTGACAGCTGGACTGAACTGCCTCACCAGCAATGGTGCAAACGGAGTATTAAATGAATGAAATGAGGAGAAACTTTATTCAGTGTATTTGTTTTTGTCATCAAGTGAATATTCCTTTTCTTCTTTTCCATTGATGTTCAATCATTGTACTATAACACTATAACACTTGCAGTTTTAATTCTGCCAGCATTGGATCACAGAATTACATGTGCATTCAGTTGATTTACCTTAATTCTGGACTGAGACCCTGGAACCCGCAGGATCCCCTCTGAATCAACTCCTTTCTTTTCCAAATATGTCAACAGCTACAGAGAAAGAGAGAGAGACACAGTCTATTGCATCAGATGATAAGAATCTCTTGATCACCTCTGCTGGTTATGATCGGTAACTGCTGCTGCATGCAGGGTGTGGTCAGAGGATTCCACATTCAGATCACACAGGCTGCTAGATGTGATCGCCGCTGATGGCCGACAAACATCGGCGGTTCATGATCTTTGGATGGTGGATTAGTGCATCACCAGTGTCACTGTATGTCTGCGGTTTTCTTCTTCTCCTCCATTTGGCTACTCACTGCTTGCAGGATGAGAGGAGTCGTGGTGTTGGGCTTCACTTTCTGATCGGCCTCCAGCAGCGTGGCCAGCGGAACCCCAAACAGTGAACTGTCTGTGAAAGAGCAGAGAGCCCTCATGTCACCCACCTTCCTCTCGCCTTCACAAATGGTCAGAAAAGTCTGAAAATATCTGTATTCAGAGTATTTAATCTGTGTTAGTCTCAAGATATTAGCTTATCCCATCACACCATACCTGAAATTTTCCTCTTGCCGGTTTTTTGCCTTTTGACCTCCAGCTCCAAGAGGTCGCACAGCGCCGTCATGTCGATGAGAGCCAACTGACGCACCTTCTTCATGTCCGCCTGGGAGAGATCATGGATTCGAGTGACTCCTAGACGGCACTTGGGGCAGATCACCCGCTGACAAGGTAAGAGTGGGGGAAAGGAAGAGTGAAGATTGAAGATGACAGTTAGTTGATGGAGTTAGAGAAAAAAAACACATACTTGTAGAATAAAAAATAGAACAGACAGTTGTGACACTGTGTAATTTAATTGTGTGATCATGGTCAAACAGTGTCCATGTACATACCCACTACTTCTTCCATTTGGATGGAGCAATTTGCTTCACTACAAATAGAAACATCAATCTACTGGATCGTGACACAACAACTCTCCTTTTGTTACAAGCTAATTCCTGCAGTTTAATCTTCTGGTGCCACGGCAGCGGTGAACGAGCTCATACTCAACGTATGAAGTAACAGATTTACATAAGAGCACAAACCCCTCGATATGGGCTGAAGTGCATATGAGCTTTAGCTGTAATTGTGATTACACTAAATCTAATTGTTTAGACGGACTCCTCCAGATCCGCTGTCACCAATTCTGTATTTCAATAGAGTTTGATAATTAAACTGAGCAAAATCCTGGAGACAATCACGTCTTCTTGTCTGCCTGCAAACAGATGGTTAGGACCACATTTACCACGGGAACCCACTTACAAACGCCTGCAGTTTATACACAGGTAGGTTCAAGATGAACAACAGAAATGTTTCTATTGCTCAACTGCTCTGAACCTCCGACAACGATGTGCATCTTTATTCCTCCTTGCTGTTTGGGATGAGTACAAAAAATAATAACAGTAATAATACAAATAATAATAAGAAGACATTCAATTCATTCTTCTTCTCCTTTCGGCTTGTCCCTCTTCAGGGGTTGCCACAGCGAATCATCGATTTCCATCTTTCCCTGTTCTCTGTATCCTCTACTCTGACTCCAACTACCTCCATGTCCTCCCTCACTGCATCTATAAACCTCCTCTTTGGTCTTCCTCTCTGTCTCCTACCTCCAACTCCATCTCTAACATTCTCCTACCAATGTATCCACTGTCCCTCCTCTGTACATGTCCAAACCATCTCAATCTAGCCTCTCTAGCTTTTTCTCCTAACCTTCCTGTCTGTGTTGTCCCTCTGATGACCTATAACTGCATATTTTAAAACTGCCACAGTCTTGCTAAAGCCACCCTACAAAATCTATACATTCTGTTCCAGGTGGTACTTATATTCACACACACACACACACACACACACACACACACACACACACGTTTGTCAGTAACATGAGCCAGGATGGTGGAGGGTGGTGGGTGTCAGAATGCTTACAGGCAGGGTGCCGTCCTCCTTCCTGTGCTGCGTGTTGTTCTGTGGCAGTTTGGCCTGTTTGAGGAGGATGGCTGCCTGCTCACAATAAGCCACGTCAGTGATGAAGAATTCCTCTTTGGGAGCACCTCGCTGATGTTCTGGTGTCACAGCTGGCGGGGAAAACACATTCACAGGCTACGATGAGTTCACTCGAGGAAGTCCAAGTTAAAAGTACAGAGACACAGAAACACGGGGAAATGCACATGACAACACATTCCAATTAGCCTTTGTCAAAATCTTATCTGACAAAACGGAGAACGAAAGAATCTGAAAAACTCTTAAAACATTTCCAGGTAACTTCCAAGACATCATGGGTTTGTAGTTGCATTTGTATCCAAAGTCATTTGAAGTGATGTCTGTGTGTGTGTGTGTGTGTGTGTGTGTGTGTGTGTGTGTGTGTGTGTGTGTGTCTGTGTGTGTGTGTGTGTGTGTGTTTTCTGTCTAA
>CAAKHB010005575.1:0-26699 GCA_901007665.1 Aeoliscus strigatus | reverse complement strand
CTCAGGAAACGGAGATTATACAGAAGGTAGGGATACTACTGTATGTAGTACACCTATCAAATACACAAATCAAACAACAGACACACACAGACAGATACAGATACAGACACAGACAGACAGTTACAGACACAGACAGATACAGACAGATACAGACACAGACAGACAGATACAGACAGACAGACACAGACAGACACAGACAGACAGACACAGACAGACACAGACAGACACAGACACACACAGACAGTTACACACACAGACAGATACAGACAGATACAGACACAGACAGACACAGACAGACAGACACAGACAGACAGACACAGACAGACACAGACACACACAGACAGTTACAGACACAGACAGATACAGACAGACAGACACAGACACAGACAGTTACAGACACAAACAGATACAGACACACAGACAGACACAGATACAGACACAAACAGATACAGACACACAGACAGACACAGACAGTTACAGACACAGACAGATACAGACACACAGACACAGACACACACAGTCAGTCAGTTGTGTGTCTGTCGTAGTGTGTAGTCAGCTGACAATAAGTTCCATCGTCTGAATGTAGTTACAACTAGTGTCTGTTGTGTGATGTTCACTGAACAGACTTGGTAGAAGGTACTGCTGATAAAACACTCCCACACATGGAGGAAGAGGATCGAGTTCCAGAAGCATCTTTCCTTTGACTCCGGTCCAGTAGAAATAAGGTCAGACTTGACATCCTGAAATTCAACGGAGGTTTCGCTGCACTCATGATCGATCACCGTTTATGGGAACACAGAGACGCTGCGCTGTGTGTCTGAATGGAAGCAGCGTTCCTCTCACCAATCCATGCTGCACCTCCCCTCAATGCACGTAAACGAATGCTGAGTGCTTGTGACACAGCACCGTGCACCGTATATGCTTCATGCTGCAGAAGACATTTTGGAGGTGTCGGCTGCAGCCTGCAGGTATGAACGGAAACCAATACAGGCATCAAACGCTCGGCGACGTGCTCCGACGGCTGTTTGAACTAACGCTAATTCATTTGCATTTATTTCCACATGCAAATAAGCCATGACAGGCCGTATCGGAATACAAGTCTTGTGTAACATTTTCCTAAAAATAGCCACGTGAGCTCTCCGAGGCTTCAAATGGCTGTCTGTTGTGAAAAGAACATTCATCCACAAACAAAGACGCACAAGTTCATTGGGGGACACAGAAAGCAAATACAAATGCCAGTGGCATTTGTATTTGCTTTCTGTAACATCATTGTTTAACATTTTTATACGGCGGCCTATAAATAAGAAAAGGAGGCCTCGCCTGGGGAGAAATCCATCAAAATTCAATCTGTGCTTACACAAAGCCTTGCATTTGTCAAAATGACATTTTCCTATCTCCACATTTGACAGCATTGATTTTTTTCCTTCCCTCCTCTGTGCGACCGTTGTCAAAGTACGGGTGGAATAACAAAGGGAGCTGGGAAGGGTTTTCTGTTTGAACTGAGCACTCGAGCATATTGTGTTTTTGACTATTTAACTGGCTTGTTACGCATCGACTGTAATTACCACAATAGCAGCCGGACTGGGAGGAACGCAGCAGATAAAGGGAATGAGAGAACATGCCTTGTCTTGGATGTCTTGTCATTAGCAATTTCTCTTCTTAATTCCCCTCTATTTGGCAGGGGCAATTATCACTGAGATAAGGATGACAAACAGAAACACAAAGCCGCTTCAATGACACACCGACGGCACGGCAATTAGGCAACTCGGCTGAAAGGGGGAGACAAATTGGAACTGATGTTCGCCATCACATGCTGATGCCCAAACGCTGAGCACACATGCCTCTGTAATGGTCACACACGCACAAACACGCACAAGGGCATTCAGACTATACACCGCGATCACCCCCCCGTGCCACGTCTTTCTTATGGCATCCAACCATTTGATGGCAGCGACTGCAGAGACAAGTCAATATTAACCCAGTGTTTCAGAGCAGGGCAGCATGAAGTGCTCCTGACCCCACACTGGATGAAGACACACTGTCCGTTCGTGTCTGACAACACGATGGAGCGGACACACACGCGTCACCCGAGTGTTCACACGTCTCCATTTGTTTACGGTCCTGAGCAAACACACGTACACTGTACAGTCGCAGAAAGAGTCACAGTCGATGCTATTAGGTCATCGGTAGCTGCTCAGATGGACCACGACACCCGGGGACGGGCTGCGCCAGCTACATGAAGTCCTATCTCAGACTCTGTGGGTGCGGTTGCTTCAAAAAAACTGGACCGGAACCAGCCGGGTGCAAACTGAAGACTCCCAGGACTGATTGTCTCACCTCGTCTGTACAAAGTACTTTCCTTCTATGAGACACGAACAAGGTACGAACAAGAAAAAAGAACAACGTGAGGAGCAGACCGACGGACATTTATTAATAACAATGAAACATATTCCACCACCACGGTTCAGCACGTTATTTTGAAGGTTAGAGCGTGTGTGTGAAATACATGTGGTTATTACAGACTTAAGAGGCCAATTGGTCTCAGATCAGTACCTCTGCTCGGAGATGTTTAATGCATACAGCCCCTGGAGTGAAGTATAAATTCAATATGAGTGGAAGGCCAGAGAACAGAACCAGGAAGAAATAACAGGACTGCCTTTAAAACATGTTACGAGCCACACGAGCTCCGAGGCAGCGTGACTTCATCTCAGAGGTTCACGTCTCTCCGCCGCGCTCACAGGCTGAGACCAACACACACCACTGCTGAGCTCAGATCGCAAATCTCTGTGTACAACTCCGTCCTAAAAACATTATTAGCAAACATCACTGGAAGAACGTCGTCTCCATTAGACGAGCGCGGCTCGTTTGATCTCCGAATGCATTTGTAGCCGGTTTAAAGGAAGAATATGACAACGGAGTCCATCGGAGGGTTGGTTGTATTAATTATGATTGGTTTCTCTCTTCTCCCCTCCTCTGTACATGTGCTCGCTGCCAAGGACGAAGTTTAAACAGCATGATTTCACTGTTTTAATGAGGCCGTGCTCGTGATGGGACTGGTCGGGAGATTCAAAGCACCAAGTGCATGTAAAACAGTTGGTGCACGCACATCGACTTCATCCAAACGCCAACTGAAAGCATGTCCCTCCACCATGATGGCCTACTTTAACAACAGCACGTCGTCAAAACACTGCAGCGAGGTGAGCGGAGCGGGGTCCGACGCAGATCACCCGAAACCGAGTCAACGCACATCAACGCCAACGGGCTCAGGTCGGACCTTCCCTCGTTTGGACGGCTGGAAGGAATAGTTTCCAGGGACAGAAGTGGGTCTGGAAGACCCGTGTGAGATGTTCTCCCACGCGCACACGGAGCCGGCGGAACACCCGACCCACATTAGAGATCTCGCGTGGAGCCGACGTGGTTCCCATCGCTGTGAAGTCCTTTGAGCTGTTGGAGGACGTTGTTGGCCTTCACAGGAACGCTGTGACAAAGAGCCTCCAGAGTCTTTTACAGACTCTGTGGACGTACACCAAGAGATTCACTGACGGTTGCTGTGGTAACCGACCGTCTACAGGTGACTGATGAAAACAGAGATAGGCTGTTGGAGTGAAGCGTCAGTCTGATATGTGAACTACCGTTCCGGAACTTTTCTCCGAGCACAAAACCTTCAAAAAGGTTCAAACAAACATCTTTTCAGTCGTTGCAGGGTAAAAGACAGTTTTCAATCCTCCGACCTTCCCGTTGAGGCTGGGGGTGTCGGCAGTAACTCACTCTGTTTGAAGCCGAGGAAGGGGATCCTCTCGATGGGCGTGTCTCTTTCTTTCATGTACTTGTAGAGCTCCACTAAGAAAGCCTGCTCCTCCTCTCTACTCTCCTCAGACGTCTCGTCCTCGCTCCTCTCCTCCTCCTCCTTCTCCTTTTCCTCAGCGGAGGACTTCTTGCCCAGGTTGCCGGCCGCCTTGTGTTTGGCTGCTACCGGTACCGTAGCTTTACAGCTGGGCTTGACCTGAGGACACAAACCGGCAGATGTTATTCAAGAGGAAAAGTCCACCGGTGACGGACTCTTCTCAAACGATGTCCGACAGTCTGGATGAAATGTATTTGGGTTCGAGCGCAAACAAACATTCTTCGGGGCCGCGGAGGGAACCTCTCATTGATTATCAATGGAGCAGCTCCTCCTGTCATTGTAGATTAGACACAGATTAGTTGGACTCGGGCTTCGGCAGAGAATTGCTTTATATCGATTGAACTGTCCGAGGTCATCGAAATAAGAGCTGTGAAAGGGCTTTCAGGGTGGATATTTCCTTCACTTTAAATATTAAAACCGCTGTCAGATGGAGGCTGGATGAATGGGAGCACTGACAGATACAGAAACACAGTAATATCTAGAAGGTCACTGCAGACACGCTGATCCATTCCTGGATCGGCTCATCGGGACCCACAGCAACTCCTGGCCATCAGTCGCTCTGATCTCCTCCGTGTCCACGTCGTCTTCCCTCTGTGTCGGTGTGAGGGGTGTCACGAGACCATCTTTGGACCACGACGTGTCCGGTAGTCATTTGTAATGACACATGAGTGAAAACCGAGCCGAGCCCGACCCAGAGCCGGCGGGCGTTGTTTACACGAGGCGCTGAAGTACTGAGCTTACGTTACCCAGAGGTTAACACGCGTACCCATTTACCCTGATTACACACACGTACGCTGTAGTTGACAGTCAAATAACGGGCATTCTTCAAATCACCGTGGCAACTGGCCGAAAAAAACCAGTGTGGATGTTGTCCGTCATCCAGGTACGTGGTTGTTTCAGATGTTTCAGATGTTTCAGACCTTTCCTCCACAAAGTTTCGACATCGAACTCGGTCACATGATAGCGATGACCGACGTCTCTCAAAAATCATCACTGATCTGCCAACGTGGAGTCATCGCGTCACAAAGCAGACGTTTTCCTCGTCCCAGAATGTTCTGGACAGTTATTATAAAACATCCACAACACAGAAACATGAAACCATGAAAGCTCTCTTCTGTTGTTGAAGGAGGGAAACGTCCACAGACCAAGATGTGTCTGTCACCCTTCATCCCATCATGACAAAACTACTGCTGCCGTGGAGCCTCGGTGCTCCGTCTCCACGTGTGCGAGCCTCTTACCTTGGGACTTGTGCTGTCTGGGCTGCAGGAGTCCTGTGCTGCCACTGGTACCGACCCCTGGTGTGACCCTGATGACCCTTGACCCTGAGAGTCCCTCCTCTGAGAGATGGACGGCTTCTTCTTCCGAGGTCGCCCCTTTAGGTTTGGAGCTGAGGGACAGACGGACAATGACAACAGCTGCTTTATTTCCGGAGCGTTTCAGTTTAAAGACGTTTAACGTTCATCTCCGTCATGTGTGATACGAGAGGCATTGAACAAAAATACGTTCCCTCTTTGATCACACCCACGTTAAGCTGAGGAAGACATTTACAAGCAGGGAAAGGAATTTCACAGGGTAGCTAATTATTTTTAAACTGGATTAGTGCGGCATTGTGCTGAGTGGGGGGGGCGACTGCCAAATCGCTCCAGTGTGCTCGTAAACACCATCCTCAAGTTCCTGCTCAGCCTGAAAGAAGAACTGCAGTCAAACATATTTTTAATTTATGTGAGAGCCGATATGAGACGAGGGCTGAGCGGTCCGCAGACCTCTGGTTAACCCAGAACAAAGAGCCCGCTGAGGTAAGAGCACCGAGTGATGCAACAACAACAACAACAACGCCTCATTCCATCCACAGGACGGCCATGTTTCAGCCACATGTACTGATTGTCATCTGGAGTTTTCTCTGGTTAGCCGGCTCATATCTTAAAGCTGTTAATTAAAAACACATGAACCTGCCTGATAGGAGCTCTTTGTTTGAAGGGCTGGCAGATATAATTGCACAGTTCACATTACATACACAATAAAGTATTTAAGCCCTCCAAGTCCTTTGTACACCCACGTTTATGTCAACCCGCGACTGTAATGTAACTTCTTGGCAGAGTGCCTCGCCTCCTCGCTGCAACACAAACACAGATAAGACTCAAAGCAGAGGGAGGGAGGGAGGGAGGGAGGGAGAGAGAGAGAGAAACTTCAAATGATCCAAGTTCAGTCACATATTTCTCAGCGTCAACATTCTTTCTTTCCATCTGCAACGACAATTAAATCACATCCAAGGTTGTTCGCTGCCAAAAGGACTGTGTGATTATTTTTGTCAGATCAAATTCCCATCAAGAGAATGTTACAATAACAGCCGAGCCGAATAAAACTAAGAGGCAGACATTAAAAAGGGTAAAATGATCAGCACTCAGCAACATATCACTTCATGTTTTTATTTTCACAACCACAGCACAGTGGAGGGAAAATTCCACAGACATTTGTTGTCTGTTGGGCCCTTGAAAACAAGTCTTCAACAGTGGAATCTGAACGGGAGTGATGGACGTGTCAGCTTAGGAACTGAAATAGTTCTTTCTGTTGACTTTGTAAGAGGCAGATAAGAGTCAGATGGTGTCGGGAACAGCATCTCCTGACCGGATCTCCCGATCAGCTGCACGTTGCAGCGAAACGGGCCGACACGGGGAACGTGGACCACGACAAAGTGTGGCTTCGTCCACACGACAAGAAACAAGATTCGGTCCTGGAGACTCCAGCAGCGAGTGTTTGAACCCACAACTCTTCTGGTGGTGGCGACTGTAGGTCGACGAATGAACGTCACACACACACACACATCGGAAGGAATGCAGCGCAAATACCCTCTGACACCACCTGAGGGTGGGTGCACCGTCCACCCAGGAATCAGGAGGAGCATCGGGTTGGATTTGAAAATCACAAGAGGAAAATCAACTTCAAGTAATTTCAAACTAAAATATTTCAATCTACTGATGCTATTGCTAGAACAGCCGTGAATCCATCAGACAGCAGGAATTATAATCTACAAACACAAAACGTAACGTGGCGCAAAATCACAAGACAGATGGAAAAACAAACAAAGACGTTGACATTGTAGAGCGGAGGGTCACTGTATTCACAGATCCTATCTGCCACGCTGAGGTTTGAAAGTCTCCCAATAACACAGGCCCCAAATAGAAAATGACAGTCCTCAGTCCACAGCAGACCAGATAGAGCCTGAGAAAAGAACGCGGCTCAGGCAAAAGACCCGGTCCCTCACGCTCCATCAAAACGTCACCTGACAAATGTATCAGGACGCTGCAGTGACATGGAGGAGATCAGATCAAACAGCAGGTCACAGGGAGAGGTCACCGGGTTCGGTCTGAAGCCCCTGTGACCCCCTGAACCCTGTTACATAACCGGCTTGTCTGTTTACAATGATGATCAGGTCAGACACGTGGGGAGTGAACAACTCTCAAACCGTTGACTTATCGATGCACGACAACCTGAGGCAGTTAAGACAACACGCTCGGTGCAAAACGGGGTCAAACGGGACATTTTAGTATTTTTTTGCACATGGACAGGCACACAAGGTCGAGAGCAGACAACCTCTCTCTGCTGCTGCAGAACTGCTGACCTGCTGTTTTTGTGTCCGGGTTGCATAAGGGAGGAGTCATCAGCTTTAGAATAAACACAGGAAAAACCAACTGACTGTGTGTGGATCGATTCTCTCCAGTGAAAACAGTGGAAACTGACATTTATAGTCTTTGAGGAACAAAAGCAAACACCAACCGATAACGGCGCTGCAGCACTCTGGGGGTTGTGATATTAATACAATTCTGTGGGCACATGTGGTTTTGTCACTGGACCAGAACAGATCATTCAACTTCCCTCAGCCTGCCACAAACAGACACCTTAGTCATGGGCCGAAACAGGCTGCTGACCAAACGACGTTTCTTTCACCGTCTGAGGCTCTTGGCTCATCTGGCTCTCTGGGACGCCCTGGAGGTGTGTCTGGGGGTGTGTCTGGGGGGGTGTCTGGAGGTGACCAGACAAATGCCACTCGGTCACCCGCCGGAAAACACTGTCAACAAAAACACGTACACGACTGCGCAGAGAAGAACACACTGCAGATCAGTGGCTTTGGAGTGTGTGTGTGTGTGGGGGGGTCTCACACACACACAGTGAAGGGGTATTCCCCCAGGAGTGAATCCATCATGTCTTGTCATGGAGTCACCAGGTCTTCATCTGGGATTCTTCTCACATTCAATTAAAAAGAGCCGCGACACGCGCTTTCCATTGCTATTCACTGGATGTCACTGGTAATGAAAAACCCATTAGAGACAGCTAGGGAGGGGCCCTGACGGAAGAACAACAAAATGACTGATTGACTCCATGCTGTCGGGAATGAAGACGGGAGAATTGGACTGACGGATGCCTCCGCTGGCAGCACTGGACTCAGCACGTCTTTGAACGTGTTCAGATTGATCAGATTGATGGTAAAGTCCATCTGTGATGTGAAGCAGCAGCTCTGTGTTCAACCATCACCCCAAACGGGACGTTATCACGTACAACTGAAGACTGGTTGGGTAGTTGTAGGGTTCATGATTCACGGCTAAATTAGTCTGGAAAGGTCTGGAAAACTCTGCTCTGGTTCATTTGCTCCGTCAGTTATAGTAAACATTCTATGTTTGTGGGGGAAACATCGGTTAGTGACTTAGTTTGGTCGACCAATCAAATAACGGACAATGTTCTTTGCAGTCCTGTTGTTCTTGTATGTTAGTTATATATATCAGCTCTCGGCCACAAACCGGAAGAGTCAAGTTGGCTAGAGACCCCCAATGACTACTAGTGTCATTGGGGGTCTGTTGTAAATGAGCACGTGTTGCCATGACAACACCCACTGGGTAAGACGATCAGATGGAATCCTGCTAGCACTGCTGCCGTAGCTGTGTTTCACATTTACAACACACAAGTGTTGTGTTGTAAATGTTCATTATTCATAAAAGTCAAGCTGACATAAATCATTCATAAAACCTGTTGAGCAAATGACCCAGGAACTCCAGTGGAACATCAGGAACTAAACCTTGTGAGCTCGATAAATGTATTCAACGTGTATTCAAGTAGGTGAACATGAAATCAACGTTTTACTACTACTTGTGTCTCTCCTCTCCCCGCCGTGGGGTCCCAGTCCAAACGTGGACGTGACCTGGAGAATGGAGAGGATGCCGTGTTGTGTTCTGTCCCCTCACTGAGGGCCTGAACACCCACTGCCAGAGGTAACATTCCCCTCACAAACACGTCTGTACGCTGACGTTCACAATACGCTGCACTTCTTTTCATTCTCCCTCCAGATCAGTGAGATGGGATCTGAAGACACAAAACCACAGAGCTGGATCGTAACAGCTGTTATGTCATTCATTCATGTGCATCCTGCAGCAGATGAATGTGAAGTCAGACGGCTGGACGGGTCACAGGACTTCAACGAGGAGGGATCTGTGCGTCGGGCTCTGCAGTGACAGGACTGTATTTGCACAGGTGAGGAAGCTTCTTCCTCCCCTGGGACGGATTTGCAAATGAAACAGTGCCTGGTAACACGCCCACACAGAGACAAAGAAGGTCACTCGGGGCTGGCGTACTGGGTTACATGGGAAATTTACAGCAAGTCATAAAACATAAGGCACCATGACAGAGTATTTAAACTTGATACACACTGCACTGGGATTTATTAGCCTTAAAATGGAAGTTAAGAGAACTCAGCGTACACTTTAAAGAGATAATATGATTCATGGACGTCAGAGTAAAAAGCACCTACAAGAGTGAAAAATGAAAGTCAATGAAAACGTCACAAATAATACACAAAACAGGACAAATTATGATACAAAACACCCGGCTGAGGCACAGACTTTAATCTGCAGAGTAACAGAGCATTAAATGTCTGATCAGTGGAGCGATATTACACATTGGTGGAACATTTGTACTCTACTGGAGGCAAAGGGATGTGACAGGAGAGGCTCCAACGCAGCACGGCATCTCTACCAGACAGAATATGAAAGTGACGACTCATTTCTCAGCCAGCAGTGACACCGCTTCTCTGAACATCAAACCACCAAGAGGTTGGGGCATTTCGAGCATCTCTGCCGAATGACCAGTTTCTTCGGGGGGGGGGGTGCTCAAATAGTGGGTGTTGGGTGGGTGATCGGCTCTGATACAAAAACCTCATCATCTCAACGGGACGACCAGTGCCCCGACAGCAGTGCTGCTACTGTTCTACCTTTGTAATGAAGACGAACTGATAAACCCGTCATAGTCTGTGATAACTGGGGAACAAAGTCATTTACGTCAATTGAGACTAATGAGAAAATAGATTTCCAACAATTTCGACCAAATGTTTTTTTCTCTAATAACTGTGACGACGGACTAATGGAACTAATTACATTTGATGACTTGTTCTCAAATGTTTCATCAACTTCCTGCAGCTAGTCAGTGTGGATGATGTGTGTGTGTCCTCATCATTCATTCAATTACCCCAAAACCATTCATTCATGCTACTCCAACAGTAATCATGACTATTTACATACCTAACTGTAATTTCATTACATACATTTCCCCAGAAAAGTAGCTGATAACACTTTTTTTTTGGACCCACATGCACGTCTCCAGATACTTCCAATACCCAGACCGTGTCTTTGGTGACCTTCTGTCATCACGTGCGGTTTGAGACGGACAAATTGTGAATGACAAGTCAACAGGTCTGATTTCCATGAGCAGCAGTCAGAGAGACGGCTGGTCGGACGGAGGGGGGGGGACACCTCCCTCCACCAGCTCAGCTGTGTTAGTAGCAGCTTAGAAACGTGTCTATTCCTGAGTCTCTGCTGTGAAAGTATGACTTTGTAATTTGTTGCCGACCGGACCCACAGACACCGTACACACACTAACATCAGGAGGTTGTGACATGAACAGAGTTGTCACTTGGTGACACCTGACAGGGGGGTTATTCCCAGTTTCTGAGCAGGGATCACACACAATGACAGCCTGGAACAAGAATTAAAGGCACCGTAATAACTCGAGCATCTCCATGACTGCAATCATCAGATTACACAACGCGCCCACGGGGAGAGGGAGAGGGAGGGAGAACGGGTGGACACCGTTTTCATTCACCAGTTGAACTGCCGTAGGTCGATAGATGATACGACTGTTGATGAATTCTGCTAAGTGGGAGAGGCTCTTTGATGAAACATTTCATGGCCGAACCAGCCTCAGCAAGTGTTCATCAAGTGTTCATCAAGTGTTCATCAAGTGTTCACACCTCATGACTCTGGTTACTGTCACTAGACAATGGTGTGGGCCCATCAGCTACATCACAAAAACAAACAAGACTCAGCTGAAACCTGTGTGTTTGTGTGTGTGTGTGTGTGTGTGTGTGCTGAACGCCAGCATACTGTTTGCAGAGAGCACCTGTACCTGGAGCTGTCGTCCTGGTAACTGGCACAGGGCGCCAGCGGAGTACCTGGTCATCACAGTGTGCAGGTGGAACGCAGG
This sequence comes from Aeoliscus strigatus, assembly GCA_901007665.1. Lineage (NCBI taxonomy): Eukaryota > Metazoa > Chordata > Actinopteri > Syngnathiformes > Centriscidae > Aeoliscus > Aeoliscus strigatus. The sequence continues at coordinate 15,271 of CAAKHB010005575.1, read as the reverse complement.
TTCCCCTGAGGGGCAGTCAACTCATCTCCATCTCCTCCACGTCAAACATGTGTACCTACACCGCCCCCCCCAGCGACATGGAGGACAGAACCTCAGTGACTGAGTTGCGATGGAGCGCATGTTAGTGAACAGCAGATTCCCTGTTACACACTCAGCAGACGTGAAGTAACGTGATGATTCACTTGGAGTCAGGATTCTGGCTCCACAACTTGAAACAACACCAACATTCACTGTTGTTAAAGTCGGATACTATCGGCCTCTTCAGACGCTAACATTCAACATTCAACACCCACAGTAGATGGATGTCGTGTTATTCTGGCTGTAAAACATCCTTCAACTTTCAATATCTGTCAGTGATTTAGTGTCAGTGGATGTTGTGACGTTGTAATAACCATGTTTAACACAGGCTGTGCTAATCATGCCGTCGACTGTAATTACGCAAAGTGTAAAAGGTCAGAATGAATGTGAATTTCTCTCAGGAGATAAATAAAGTATCTATCTGTCAACCATGTTTCAGGGACTGCTGAATTTGTTTCAATGCTAGAAACGACAGTATGGCGGAGCACGTCCTGTCCTCTCATGACAGTGTTAAACAAGAGATCATTACTAGTACATTTAACTTCACATATGAGCGGTCCCACGTGGGTCCTGACCCAGGACAGACGCTCACAAGATACTTCAAGTACAGGTGCACAGGTGACAAGGTTTTAATTAACGGACACAAAAACATTATTTTCATGATCTGTATGGCATATTTATGAAAGAAGAACAAAAACAAAGACTTGAATGAATCTAAAGTAGTTTCACTGTTCCAACAACAAACTTTTCCTTGATATTGCCATTGTCAGATGCACCTGTACACAAACTCATGTGGGATGTCTGACACAACATTCAATGAGTCAATGAGCGACACCATCATTTCCTGCATGACATCGACGTCGGTCTGGTTTTATCTCCCCCAGCTGGCCGACTGACAGACCTCCATCAAACGTCGCGCCACCCTTCCTCCTGCTGCAGGTGCGCAGCTCATTTTGTGAAGCCCTGGGATAACGGTCCTGTCCTTTGTGGGAGTACAGGCTTGTAAAATCAGGTATTTGGAGCTAATTATTTGATTTGGCTCGCGGAGGAAGAGTGAGGGAGATAATATGGTGTTCCTGGCAGGTTTCTGAGGTCGTTCAACTGTTGAAATCAAAGAGTAGCAACATGAATGTAAGTGGTCTCCAGCCAACACTGTGTGGCAGCTCAAATGTTCAAGTCTTCACAATTCAAAATCACAGGAATTATCATCCTCGCGTTTTCCATTTAACCGGTCACACTGACTTAGTGTTTGCAAGTCAGTGGAATTTTGTTGAAGCAAAAGAGGAATACTGCTTCACTTGAATCTTTAATTTGGTTGAGGTTTACGACACCCATGGTGTCTGAAGTCGGAGGTTTCTGCAAACAGAGCGTCTATGCTAATGCCTCAGTGCTCAGTAGATAAATCATGTTTACAGACTGATGTCCTCCGCTGTGGTCTCTGGGAACAGAACAAGATTGCTTCCAACTGCATCTTAATATGAGGTTTACACTCGCAAACACAGTATATAATGAAATAGTGCACACCAGCACATGGAACAAAGACCACAGCGCACCACGCCGGCTCTTATCTAGTGTTTATATGTTACGACACCGTTGCTACTTTGTGTTAATTGTGAAAATGTGTCAAATTTAAATGCAGCAGCACTGGAGGGAAACACTGATTCAAGTTGGACTTTCTCCCACTTCCCTGGTTCTCCTGTCTATTTCTCTTTCTGTGATAACTATGTGAGCGGCAGCAAACACAATTACAAAGAGGTGGGGCTGACAGGGGTGTGTGTGTGTGTGTGTGTGTGTGTTGGGAGCGGGGGATGATTGCTATGCATGCACAACAAAATGCAACATTAAAAAGCTATTATCAGAAAAGCGAACATTTTGGTAGATATATGGCACAAGGCGGCTCCCGCAATATGTTAGTGGAGACGGGGACAACGAGTCAGGGTGTAATTATCAATCATCATCAGGAGACTCTGTCAGAACGCGAGGCCGGGCACGCTCTGGCTGGCGTTGCCATAGAGACAAGCCCACATCCCAGCAAGAGTGTGTTTACCAGGACATTAAAAATACTCGCTCATATTTTTATGGCACACTTGTAAAATTGTGGAAGTGCTCCTTTAGCTTCTTCGAGCTTTGAGTGTGGATTTTCTGCCAAGTCTCGTTTGGAAAGCTTGAAGTGAGGATCCCTTTTGGTTCCACATCATTTTCCTTGCCTTTAGCTTGAGGAACGTTGTGTGTGTTGTGAGAGCTGGCAGACGGACATGTGAACTGAACATTCTCACCGTAGTAATATTAAGGTAAACGTGTGTGCAAACACATCATGGACCTGCCAGTAAAGAGCTCATTTCTGTGACTGTATTAGGTTTATGTCTCTGCAGCCAGAAAAAAGACTCAATCTCCATCTGTTCCTTCTTCTTCTTCTTTTTTTTTTTTCAGTGACTACTTTGACACATCACAGTATTTTTCTCTAACTGTTAGTTTGTATACTGAGAAAACACACAGGCCTAGTGTGAAATATATTGGACATGGAGGGAGGGCAACACCACGCTACTGGACTGTAACAGCCACAACAGATGTAAGGATGTAACTTAAAATGGGTTACTATGGTAACACAGCTTTCTGAGGAACTGTGTGTGGCACCACCTGACATTTAAAATGTAAAAGCCCTGGAGTTGTGTGTGTGTGTGTGTGTTCAGTCTGTTGATGCATCACAAAATACTAAGTGCTGCATTTTTTCCACGTACCATGGAATTTCAACCTGAAACGTCTAAAAACAACAACAACACCACCAACACATGGTCTTCCAGCATTCAGAGAACATTTGTTCGACTTTGTGGCACGACAGGATTTTCCTCTTAAAAGTCCACCTCACCGCACACAACGGTTTATCACTGAATGCTCTTTGACAACGTCGTCATCCCAGGAATCTGTCACATGGACAATACCAGGAAGCCCCCGTCGGACTGCACCGATGCTGGTCCGTGACATTTGTTTGTTTACTTGAAACAAAGACGTCTTTATTCCAAGAAGGTTTGGCCGCGTTCAACAACCTTCAATCTGATCTGCTGACATCAACCACTGCCATGGATGAATGTTGTGGTTGCAGCAACAATAGTAACCACAGTACATGAATGAATAGGTTTATGTTCCTGACATCATTCTGCCACCCTTCGAGCAATCAGGGCTGTTTTCACTGGAAATTAAGTACAAGTACACGTGAAAAGCAATTTGGGGGAAAAAAAAAGTTCTGTGTGAATTCTCCAGCTATTAAAGAAGAATTCACAAAAAGAAGAAGGGTCGTGTTGTTCTTGATTCATGATTTGTGCGCCGCTGTGTGCGTCCCCTGGGGAGAAGCAACATTACTCTTTCATCAGATCAAATGGAGTGAAACTGTGCTCTTACAGGAAGAGACAATTAAACTGTTCAAAGAAGTTTATTATTGCAGAAGATTATAAAATCATTCTCATCCGATTCACTGGGTGTGTTTTCAACAGGGGGGGTGGAAAAGTCTGCGACGGTCATCGACTCCTGCTTTCCTTGGCGTTTTCTGCGATGTGAGAATCAAAAGACAACGTAAGCGTAGGCAGCAGACAAGGTTTTCTTCTTTCATTCCTCCCTTCCTTCCGTGTCTTGTGATTGTCTCATGATGGTGCTGTCGCCTGAGAACTGCTTATTAACACACATCCCGCTCCAAACATGACTGGGTTTAATCTGAACCCACGTCCCCTGACTGACACACACACTAAGGAGTGAAATGACCTCTGACCCGGGACAACTTCATAATCACCAAGTATTCAGCCACACACACACACACACACACACACACACACCACAGTGTGATTATACAACAGTAAAAACTCTCTGTTGTTGGCTAAAGTCCAACGAGGCACAATATCTGTCTGTGTGCTTTTCATCTGAAATAACTCGGGGCGCTGCTTCGCTGTCAAGAAAACAAACACAGGCTGTAATTTTCTGACAAGTGAAGTAAGCGACGTGTAAGCTTTTCCCTTCTCTGTGTTGGCAAGGAGCCGTTGATGGCTATTATTCCATGAGAGGAAATAAAAATAAAATAAATGGCAAAGAAACGCTAAGAGCATGCGGAGGGACTGGCCTAAATACACACCCTGTTGTTCCAAGAGGGCCAAATGTAAAACACAGTCAGCGTTACATAATGTGGAGGATTTGCTAAAACAGGATAACCTTCAAACGCTTCCACATCATTGATACTGACAGACTGCAGCAACAATTCAGGAGGACTGGGGCTTTAAAAAAATACAGTATTTCAATTTGGCTTTTTGAGAGAAAGAGAGGGGGGGTGGGAACAGAGAGAGGGAGAGATGAAAGGGAGCGGTGGATAAGCTTCAAGGCTTATCCTATTCATTACTGGAGGAAAAAAACCTCAGCATCGACCTATAAATAAATGAATGCCAGGATAAACACGGAGCCCATACATCAATAAAACATATGTATTCTAATAGATCACGCTCTAGTTACACTTGATGGGATCGAGTCGACCGATGACCCGATCTCAGGGACTCCGTCATTGTCAGCGGGATTACAAACAATCATTGGTCCCGATGGACACTTTCATCTCTGTCCACTTCCTTCATCTTTGTATGCTCATCTCTGGTGTTGTGTAGGGAAATCAGAAGGAGCGGATTCATTATTCATTGTGGACTGTACAAATTACAACAAGCTGTTCTTTGTGTTTGTGAAAGTAGCTGCATATTTAAAGCTCTAACACCTTTGCTGCTGCCAGCAGGGATTCTGTTCAACAGGGCTCCGAGCGCCATCTCAGGGAGAGCAACGAGAAGAAGGTATAAACATTAACCACAGCCGTCACATACGCCAGAACTCTGCTCTCATGTAACAAAGGTTTCACGTGATGATTTGTGACGTCACCTGCGTTACACAAGCTGCTCTCAGACGAGCAACTGCCCGTACCTGCTGACACAGGAAACCTGTTGCATGAGTGGCGTGTGCAGCAGCACACATGGGGACTTTGTAAACAGCCTCGACAGGGACACGCATGAGTCAGACGTGTTCACAAGCTGTTCTGCCATTTTTATTAGGGACAGTCAGGAATGGCTCTGTGTGATTCTCGTCGCTGGGATTCTGTACAAACCAACGGCGTCTTATGATCATGTCAACACAACGGCGCCCGCTGACTGTGGTTCTACTGTGGACAGTTGACAGGAGTACGAATGGAATCATTATCCTGGATAATACAAACGAAGTGAGTGATAAATCCCAGGCTCTGCCCTTTATCAGTGTGAAAACATTGTGTTACCTCAGCAGGTTAGTTCATGTCATCACCTCATAAATTAACTTGCACATACTTTGGCGTTTATTTCCAACTACTGAAGAACTTCACAGGACTGAAAGAAGATGTGAAGTCTGCTTAATGTTGACACATGATGTCTTCAACTTGAATTTCTTTTCAGAGAATAAATATCTTGCAGTGCTAAAGAGGGAGGGGGGGCAGTATTCAAGAACCTCAATACAGCAGAAAAGATTCAGGGTGTGTTTGGTCACAATTCATATACATGGCATTACGTATTGAAGTAGTAGAGTGTCAGTAAACACACCAGCAGGGACGCATTTCAAAAGTCACAGTCACAACAGCTTGAAGTCAGCTCGTATCTTTGGGCGAAGGGATGTAAACCAGAACGCATGAAAAGGTTGAAACACCTGAGCTTTTTCAAAAAAACACCTACGTTACCACTGAATGTTTTCCTTTTTTCATCTAATATTCATCAAACGTCATTTGCATGCAAGGATTCATTGCAATTATCCTTCAATGGAAGCAGCAGCTATCCTTTAATCCCCCATCAGCATTTCTCCACGAGTCATGTTCACACTTAATTAACACATCTAAACCTCAGACACACCCCTCAACCACTGCAAGTTGTTTACCTGTTTGTGCAGTCGGCTAAAAATATAGAAGCAGCCACCAAAGTGATATGTGAGCAGCTGTGTTGCCCACAACGTGATGGAGATGATGGATCGTCCTGAGCCCATCTGCTGAAGCTCAAATGCAGCAGCAACGCTCAGCGTGTGGACAAATCTGATCCCCATCGCAACACATCTTAGCTTTGAGAACGAAAGAAACTAGTCACACACACACACACACACACCGGTTTTGTCAGTGTGGACAGAATCAGAGAGGACCCCTGCAAGGACCCTGGGGTGCCCCCGACCCCTCTTTGACTGCTGCAGTAGTTTTAATTAGTTTAGCTGTGTAAACCATGAGACTCCACCTCATAGAGCCCAAACACTATCAGATAAGGAAGTACTTCATACTTTTAACCACATGTTCCTTTTCCTTCCATGTCCCGATTACAAAGTGTGACTACATGCTGTCCCTCTCCCCCTCTACGGCGTCTGTGTATCGTGACATATGGACAATGAAAAATGCATGGGCCGTCGGTGAACACAAATCTGCAAAGGAGACGGGAGAAGATGAGCTTATGAAGCAATTTGCCAATGACATGAGCAGACGGCGCTGTCATGGGACGATATCGGCGTATGTGCTGTGTGTACTGGATGTACTGGATGTACTGGATGTACTGTATTTCATCTAATCTGATTTCATGTTGGAAGTGGTCCAATCGGAAACAATGAGCTCACGCTGTACGTTGATCTGATGACTCAACCCAATTACACACACATGACCGCATGTTTGTTGAAGTTCTGTTCTCAAAGTAGGAAGATTCTAGCATGTTCCCCTCTTTGATTGTTAGTTCCCTCGTTTCTCCTTTCCAGGCATATTTCAAAATGTCAAAGAGAAGAGGAGTGGCCCAGCAGGTCTGTTTGACAGACACACGCATCACAAAACTGGACTGTAAAAGTCTGTTTATGATCAGTGGAGCTCAGTGATGTTCATACAGTAAAAGTAAGTCATTGTTTTCATACTCCCCCCACCCTGGAGGATTACACCACAATGAATCCAGTGGATTCCACTGAAAATATCCCTTTAATAAAGCACTGACAGAGATATTTCAAACAAAACACACTGAGCTGAGCATGAAATATATCGTTTCTGTGCCAAACAGAGAGAGAGACCTGGGGAATATAGGACAAATGAGATGGGGGGGGGGCGTCTCTACTTCTCAACTGCTTTGCCTCAAACATGATTGCCTCGCTAACTTTCAAAATACTGTTGATTTAAGCAATGTGCACACAAGGAGTGTGAGGTTTCAGGGAGGGGAGAGGGAGGTCAGCGGTGGAACGTCAGAATGAGACAGAACGGGAAAAATGTTGCTCCGAATGTTTTCCTTCGACGCTGTCATGAGGCTCTGCGACGCCTAGCTTGTTAAAATCTATCATCCTGTGCTCGTGCTTACAAATGTTTACCAACAGCGCTTTACAGTGTCACAGTCATCCTGCCGAGTAGATGTGCATGAAACTCAATCACCATGGATTAGAAGGAAACATTGAACCTCTTCCTCCACCGTTCACACACACACAAACTATTTCTGGCATTTTCTCACAGCAGAGGAACCTTAGTGATATGAAGTGTTACATATCACAAGGCCCAGTAATCATCTCTCTTTTCTCACGTTTGTCTTCTGTGTGCACACACTCACTAGAGAACCGCAACACCGGTTCACTCCCTTTTCTGCCGTCGTGCACTGGTAGCGTTACATTCCCCCTGGCAAGAATTAAATCGGGGACACAAAGTAGCACGGGTATAATCAATCTACGCTGGCAGAGAATGCGTGATAATTATAAACAAAAACTGTGTCATTCCCCGCGAGGAGAGCGACGGCAAGGGTGACAGGCGGCGCTCGAACATGAATATGGATCACAGGACGCACAACTCACTTCAGCTCATTGAGGAGCAAAGAAATACAAAAACGCAAAAACTGCAAAAGCAAGGGCGCTGGCTTTTTTTAGCATGAACGGAAAAAGAAGGAGAGCAGATTTGGTTCGATAAGTCCCAGTCACTGCAGTGGAAGGAGTCAGCTGACGTCACCAGTGAAGTGAGCGCTAATGCTGCACATATCTATTTGTTCTATATACAAGAGCAGCTGTAACTCACCTCCTAACATACCCACACAGCACACGGAGGGCTTTTATCTGGCTTACACAATAAATCTGCTGCTCGCAGTTGGAAATACAACGTACAAGTTCCAGGTATGTGTACGTTATTTATTTTACCTTCACTCCCCACACTGTCACAGAAATATCTGCAGAGTTTTACAGCTGCTTTTAATGGACTTCAGCACAAATAGAGTTTCTCTAAAATTACTACTTTGTATTATTGCTGCAGCCCTTCCCATAACTTTAACCCTTTCAGTGACACTGAGGTACATTATATGGTACACATATATATATACAGTATATATGAGAAGGACATGACAACGAAAAGACACGGACAAAAGGAAAACGTGCACGTCCTTCAGTGGACTTAACAAACAGAGTTACTCCTTCTTTGTCTTTGGCCGATCAAGCCCCCCCCCCCCACACACACACACAAACACACACCCTGGTAGCCTTCAGCACATGAATTAGTGGAGACAAGACGGATGTTATTAGCCACCACAGCTAGATTTGGATGACTCAAAACAGGTCAGAATTAGCATTGAGGGACGCAGGAAGAAGGTCTTAAAAATGTTCCCAAGATCAATTCCTACTGCTTTAATGTGTCAGAGCTGCATTCCATCGCTTTGTCCGTGTCCACGGCGCTGGCATCAGTCGTCACACAGAGAGGACTTAATGTGGCGCTCATGGCTGTGTTTTCATACGGAGCCTGTAAATGACAGCACCACCTCGCTCAGCAGCTGTGGATGTTTCCAGAGGCATATGCGCAAACATTCAAGTGTGTGTTTGTGCGTATAAGTAAGATGCCCTTGAGGCTCTGACTCGCTTGGCAGTGATGGAAATTACTTAGCTCTGCTGTTTTGAAACAAATCACAAACAAGTCTCCCAGCAGCAATTCAAGCAGAAATAAAAGTCTGCTTGGAACCTAGTAAACCTCCGTGTGAATAACATTAGGAACCTGGTTGCCGTGGTGAAAAAAGTAGCACTCCCCACGGCTCTGAAAATAAACCTTTAGCTTAAATGTGGCTCACAGAGGAATGGCATTAGCGAGCCAAGTGAATGAGCAACAGCAGCCACAGGATGTTAGCCTTACTATTCATATCTTATTTTCCTAAGCCCAGAAACGTTTTCCCTTCTGCTCTCACCTCAGCCGCTCTCTTAGAATGCAATTACTTACTGGCAATTTTACAGGAAAAGGCAAAACACAATGACATTTTGACCAGAGGAGACATTACTGTGAATGTAAAACTGATGCTGCACGAGAGCCCGCTGAGCCCCGCTGAGGAAATCTAGAGAAAGATGAATCATTGTGCTCCTTTGTTTCAGCCCAGCTCCAGGGTTCATGACGTGTGGATTCATGAGAAAGCACGGCGGATGGCAAACAGACAAGTTCCAGCAGTTCAGAATTCCTCACTGAAGCCACAGAATGCTTTGCATAGGTGTGACGGCTGAGGGCGTTTGAATGGCGGTCACTTGTGTTCATCAACAGAAAAGACCCCTGTGGGGCGACACAGACTACACAGACTGGGACCAAATGAAAAACATACTGAAAGCACAGTGAAGCTTAACAGGGAAAATGATGGCCCGTTTGAACGTATTGAAATCCTATTTTAGACCTAATTAACTTAACTAAAACATCATCGATCTGCTCTGTTCTGTCGATTACGTTTAGACGGATTCAATTCATGTGGGCGATGTGGCGATAAAAGGGACAAACCGAGGGGAAACATGGGAATCAAAGTCCACATGTAAATGTCACATAAGCAGTAAGAGATGAATACAGAAAGCCTTCTGGTGTTTCATGTGTCCTACTTGGTGATTTAGTCAGAAGTGTTCTTTAAGGGGCTGAGAAAATACTTTTATTGGAAACAGAGTTTTCCATGCTATTTCTTGTGGTTAGATGACAAAAGGCAGCACACAGCAGCTATTTTCAGTGGACAGTGACACGACCAGCAGTCAGGACCAAGTGGAAGAAACGATAAAATCATGTTTGAAACTGAGTGCTTCGGTCCAATCTATCTGGAGTCCGTGGAAATGGATCATTGTCCGTCACAGTATTCCATTCCAGGAATGCTGATGCTAGCCACTGCATCCCAGGTTAGCGCTGTTTGTGTAATGGAGCAGCCTCCTCTCCCCTTTCTATCTAAAGGTTCTTCAATGAAGTTGAAAACAGACAAACAGGACATTTCAGGACATTTACATTTGTCACTCACCTATGTGACTTGCTGGATGTAAAAGTGACTTCACTAGAGCCCTTAATCAATACACCATAGTGCCAGTATGAAAACGTATTCTCGTCACTTTTTAAAGATACCTACGCTATCTCCTCCACATGGCACCTACACTAGACTTTCGCTTGCCCATTATTGGTCTTTATTATGACAGGAAGCTCTTATGCAAATTAAAATGTTTAATGGATTGAAGTGCTTCTCATAATCGGGAATTCACATCATAAAGTACTTGGCCAAAAAAGTGCAAGTACTATCCATTTTCCAGGGACGGCAGACTTGAACGAGCAGTCAGGAAAAGACATAATTGAAAGCTTGAGATGAGAAGTGGGCAAATGAGTGCGGAGGTCACCCTCGTGTTCACAGCTCAGGACGTGAGGAACGCTGTGATGTGCACAGGACAAAAAGGACCCACCACCACAACAGCTGACGACAGAATGTGTCCTGGCATCGCACGGCGGCTGCACTCACCGAACTCGTCACAGATGCTCTCGTTCTGCAGCAGGGTCGGGTGTTCAAAGGTGTCTCGGCAGTACAGGATCCTCATGTTCCCGCCCGACGCAGCGATTCCGCCCAGCGCCAGCACTGTGTGGTCGATGATCAGCGAGGACGGCTGCTCCCTCAGCCGCGCCAAAACGGAGCGGTAGCGGCAATACTGGGGGTAACTGAGAACCAAAACCTTCCTCCCGTCTTCTTCCTGGCCTGAACAAACACACACAATGAGATTATACAGACGTCCTGAACTTCAAGGAGAACTCTTTGTGGGCAAGTAGTGTTCTTTGAGGAATGGCAGCACTTTGTTTGACAGGACACATCCTGACCTGATTCTCTGTCATACATCATTCTTTGGCTATTACGGCCCATGTGCTGCCTGTGAGCTGAGAACTGGACCCTGTAGCCCCTCCATATTGGCCATAAATTAGAGACATTTTCTACATGAGAGTGAATCCTGTGTTAGCTTTTGATGAGAAGTAGATAAATCAGTCAGAGGGAAAGAAGTAACTACACATTGTCTACACATCTTCTTCTAAAACAACCTTCAATAAAAATAGAGCAGAGTCAAAGAGAGTTGGTGCGATGAGTTGATTTTGGAGTGAAACGTGCCTTCATCCAGCAGATATTATCGTGTCGTCTGACTCATCTAAGTCAATGATCTCTCTGACTGCGTTTCAGGAAACGTGTCACATTTCACACCCGTTTCCACGAACTAACAACAACACATTTAGAGAACATGCTTTCATGTCAAATCATGCTGCTAACGGCTGGTTGGAAATTCATGACATGCATCTCTGCTGTGGTGGGAAGAGGAATGCCAAGAGCAACTGTGCTCGTAGTGTGACTGACAGGGTTTATTAACAGTCAGGTTCAGATGTGGGAAATCCTCCCTCCAGTTTCCACAGATACAGTGAGAGTGTCAAATGAACTGTTCACCTGGTGGCAGTACACACATCTACCTGGACAAATACGTGCTCGACACATCAAACACACGCTGACTCTACTCGAGTCACGTGACAACAAATAAGGTTTAGAAAACGTGCGTTCCGAGCCAGCGCGCTGCTCTTTGACTGACACTTTATCACCTGGCGAAGCAAACTCTTCTGCTGTTTGAGAAAACCCAGAGAGAGGAAATACAGACAAGTCCAGCTGTTGGAACGACACTGCTGAACAAAATCACCAATATTCCCATTTTGTGGAGGTGGGTCGTAACCAGGTTGTATGTAGAGCTTCAGACCAACAACACATAGAAGAAATGGGTTTCATGCTGGATGCAAGTGTTCCCAGGAGGAGGGTGGGTCCAGGGTCTGGACCGGGCATCCGTTTTTGGAAACGTCCTTTGCCAGGATAAAACGTTTCTCCGTCTCTTGATGTTGGATGCTCCCTTGCAAAGTGCAAATGAGCAGGTTTGTGACGTGGCCTTTGAAGAAGTTTGGTTCTTGAAGTCTGCGTCAGTCAGGTGGACCGTCGGCCTGTGTCTTCACACCCAGACCGGAGGTGGGTTGTACAGCTGTCCCCCTGCGTCCACCCTCTCAGTGTGGAACTGGACTTTTTCAGGCTGTGTCCTTCAGCTTCTGTTCTGCTGATGAAGCGCCTGTTTGAAATCAGTTTTCAATGACTGTTTCTCATTTGTGCGTTTTGAAGCTCCACTTACAAACGGTACGGTCCACCACCGTAAAATGAAAATATTTGTCGTTTTTGTTCAGACAGGATAAATTCAGTTGGACAGTGGACAAAGGAGACGTGATACGGTAGTGACAGATTAGGATAAGCCTGACTGAGAGTCAGGTTACAACACAATGTGAGAATTCGCTGTATAACGGCCTCGATACGGTTTACGACAGGACAATGATAATGGGACCTTCAGACTACACAGTTTACATGTGTCTAAGAACACAGGAACTCATGAAGACGGGTGCTGGGGTAGGACTCGTGATTGAACTCTCCTCTGCATTATTCTGCCTTTACCACACATACTGGACTCATTAAAATGTATTAAAGCAGCTTCTTCACTCAGTTTGGCTCCAAATAACAGGACGTCTGTTTTTCTGCATTCCTGCATCATTACACCAGAACACACCTCCTACCACCCACACGACACAAATACAATCAACCATGGTAATTGCACGTTCATTTCTGGCGTCCTGCTGTGCAGAAGCTGCATGTTCAGCTAAATGTTTCATTCACATTCAGTGCTGCTGTATTCTGACTGAACAACAACTGTTACAGGAGAATGATTCCACATGTTACACCCCCTGATGATATCTGGTCGGACACAACAACAAACGACAACAAAAAAACATTTCACAGCCGGTCTCACGCCCAGGAGCAGAGTGAGAGCAGCACCCGTCACACCGTCTGAAAAGCTATAAAACCACTGGGTTTCAGTACTTTCGCTTTATAATCAGTGAGTCACTCATACGTCGGCTCGGGGGAAAATAAAGATCGTCACAAAATAATGTCAAAGTAATAAATCTGCACAGTGGAATGAACGGTGCAGACAGGTTCCTGTACATCATCGTTCTTAAAGGGTTCAGTCACAGGAACAGACTGAGGATTGCTAAAATGTTTCTAGCTTACAAAGCGGACTGCACGGTTCAATAGTTGATGAAGCAGTGCCAGGCAGCTTGAAACATGAGCATGAATTATTCACTCCTCAGTCTGCTTTTTACAAAGCCCTTGGACATGACATTCATGGGAATTTCTACTGGTATGTTAATATTTGAGAGATGGCTAACTAGGCAGCTTTGCCCCTTTCCTTCCTGATGGTGTGTTTAAAGGACACATTTCTTCTCCTTTCTCCTCCTCCAACTGAGCTGGATGCTGACGCTGTCGTCAGAAGCGGAGCAGAAAGGACACCATTCATGGCGTATTTACAGCAGCTGCATTCCTGACAATCACTGTAATTAGTTCCATTGAACTCCAATGACTTGAAAAGAAATTATTAAAACCATTCAACCGGTCCACACACGCAGCCCGTGAAGCGCTCCGGAGCCTGCAGACATCGCAACACACATATTATTGCATGCATGCATATCACGCTGCAGACACATGCATTCATCAAAGATTGCAGCAGTTGTCGAGTGCAATTACAGCTCAGAAGTAGCGGAGCCTTTGTTTCCAAATGTCAAGGCTTTTATTGTGCACAGCCTCCATCCTGCAGACCCTCGCAGCATTTCACTTGATTAGATTCAATTTGGAGAGAGAGCTGCAGGGCATTAATAACTACACAAAGGCGTTGCAAAGTCTGCCTGTGTGGTGGTGCGTATGATGTACACAGAGTACACTTTAAAAAAATCCTTTTACAGCGTGACCTTTGTGAATAAAGGACATCCACTTCTTTGTGAAAGCAGTCTAATTGGCCGAGGCTGCGGCTGCATCACTGGAGACACGGTGAGCACATTATGCAATTTGTTTCTCTCTCTCTCTCTCTCTCTCTCTGGATCTGCTTTCTATTTTCTCTTTCTGCCTGTCCTCTGCTGGTGACGGTAATAGCATGTTGATCAAACAGCTGCAGTACGGCAGATTATTTTCAGAACACGCTGTAAAGCCCCTGAACTCATAAACTACAACACTATCGGGGTCACAGCGGCCCTGGGGAGCAGCTGCCGTTAGAAGCACTCAATAAACCAGCATACAGTACAATGTACAGCAGAGGGGGGTGGAGTCAGTGCTCTACCTGTCTGTTGGACACTTAAAGGGGCATTCCACTCATTTTACATGAAGGCTTCACTTTATCAGCCTGTGAGAGCAGCGGTAGAATATCTGTGTCTACTCGAGTTGTGATTTGCTCCCTCTGACAGATATATTTATAGATATGACATGATGATTAGCACCGAGAAGCCCGGTACGACCGCAGCTGAAGGACTTTACATGTGGTGTCGTGAAGGGCAACCACAGCCGAGTAATCGCAAGTGGCGTGAGATGATTAAAAGAAAAGAAGAAATTCAGATGTACTTTTTTTATCTCTGATGTTTGTGACATAATTCATCAGGAATTAAAACTGAGCCAAGAGACAGTCAGAGAGATCTGAAGCTGGAACGCATCAGAGGCCAGAAGGACAGAGAGCAGACTATTTAATGGTTAACGCAGTCTCTGAAACACATCTTATATTAACCACGGAGTACAATCTTGGCCTTTACAAGTAACTAAAGCAATCAACCATGAGCAGTCAGACTTTATTTTCCTCTGACACAAGGTTACATGGAGGAAACCTAAAATGGAACTGGCAAGCGTGAGAGTGTCTTAAAAAGAGAACGTGGTCAGACGTCTTCTAAGGATGACACAGAATAGGACGGGATCAGGCTGCGTGCATGCTGGGAATTGTAGGCTCCGTGTACGTGTCCTAACTCCTTGGTGTGTGTGTGTGTGTGTGTGTGTGTGTGTGTGTCCTAACTCCGTGGTGTGTGTTGTCTTCAGAGCATTTTCTT
>CAAKHB010005574.1:0-10797 GCA_901007665.1 Aeoliscus strigatus | reverse complement strand
TGGAATGCTAGAAAAGGCTTGATCAGAGTAGTCAGCAACAGTAGGTATGAGAAAAACTGACCCATTTGTTATTAACCAATTGGTTACATAAATTTTAACCTTCAACATAATATCTACAGTATTCTACAATTGAATAAAATAAATAAAAATAAATTAGAAGACCCTGAAAAATAACCTTAATGAATCCAGTAAAAACAAATTATACTTTTAAAGCTCAAACAATTCGAGTTCACTTCATTTATTTTTACTGCCAGAATATGGTGGGAACAACTGAGGGCGGGGACAAAAACAACACTGTTGGACTGTCCACTGTCCAACTGTTCAAAGTTAAGAGTTCACAGCTACAGTTTCACTGACTTTGCCCAAAACAATGTGATCATCACTCTTAGTCTTCACTAAAAAAATAGTGTGAACAAAATACATATCACTCTAATAACAAGAGCAGAAAACAAATAATAATCAGTCAGTTAACTAAACTGCTGACTACCCTTGCTTCCATCTCCACTTTTTGCAGTCCGAGCATAATGTGGAGATTTTTTTTTAAGAAGATCAGCCTGCTCCTGTGCTCTCTGCTCTCCACCGACGGGGGCTGGTCATCGAGCACAATAAACTCGGCTATCTTTTCTGTTATAGCCAGTTCCTTTTTGCCGTCCCGTGGGAGTCTGTCACGCTTTGCAAACGTTTCGGCCAGCGTCGGTTGTTTGAGGAAGCCAGAGGTGTGTTGTTTCTTCGCCTCAGTGGTCTTGCAAAAATCCTCATGCTGTTTTTTGTGATGCTGCTTCAAATGCGCGATGAGGTTGGTCGTATTAAACTTTCCCGCTTCTGTGCCACCACGGGGAAACTTGTGCATGACAAGTTTTGCACTCAGGTGCAACATCTTTGTCTGAATTTACGGGCAAATATTGCCACACGGCCGACATGACTTCTCCTACAATAACGCACACACGGTGTTGTTGTGATCACGTGGGCTCTGCATGCTGGATCAGAGACGTTCTATTGGCTGGATCCGGGTGCTCTTCTTCTTTGGTATTTGTGGCGCATTACTGATAAGTGGAAGTGTGAACCACTGTCACCACACCTATGGATAGAAGTGCTGGAGCGGAAAATGGACTGCTTATCCACTTTTATCGGAGATTTTAGATGCAGTCCGATATAATCTGATAATTGTTTTTTGGCTGATATCGGACCGATATCCGATATCAATATCGGATCGGGACACCCCTCGTTGTCTTGGTGTAAGGTGGAGGACAATGAACATAGAATAAGAATAGGAAAGAATGAAAAACATGATACGGTCAAATACAATTGTATTTACAGAGGGAGTGTCACCATTTTACAGGTACAGGTCAAGGAAACAAATCACAGTTGTCACGATTATGTGTAATTTGGAGGGAGAAAGTAGATATGATATGATTTCCCAGTTGTTGATGATGACCATTACTGAGACTCTGCAAACACTGAACACACAAAGTCATTTAAGACTCAGTGAATGTGAATCAGAGGGAGAGAGACGCTGCAGCTCAGCCACCCTGTTCTCTCATTTGTGGTTTTAAATATTTATTCCCTTGATATTGAAATTATAAATAATGGTCATTAAAAAATATTAATATAGTCATATTGATTATACTGATGAATTAAGACTAATACATAATATTTTAAATGTTGATAAAAATTGTATAATTAATGAAGAAAATATGAGAATATCTCCTGAGAGATCAATAAAGTATCCATCCATCCATCCATCCATATGGGAAGATAAAAAACACAAGAACATCAGTGTTCCATCCTCCACTGTTAATCAACATTCTCACTCAGACTATTTGAACTCTCCAGGTGGTGAAACCGTTCACAAGGCAGTCGCCACCTCTTCTGCGCTG
Organism: Aeoliscus strigatus; assembly: GCA_901007665.1. NCBI lineage: Eukaryota > Metazoa > Chordata > Actinopteri > Syngnathiformes > Centriscidae > Aeoliscus > Aeoliscus strigatus. The sequence continues at coordinate 8,920 of CAAKHB010005574.1, read as the reverse complement.
TCGCCCACCCAGGTGGTGCGGCCAAAGGAGCGTCCAGCGGTGTACGCTGACACCCAGAGGAGGTTCCAGGACCTGCAGGATGTAGACCCTGTAGGGTGCAGCACTGGTGCTGCTAGCGGTGCTGCTAGCGGTGCTGCTAGCGGTGCTGCTAGCGGTGCTGCTAGCGGTGCTACTAGCGGCGACAGAGGCCAAAGGGCCAGCAGCCTGTCCCCTGTGACCGGACGTCACTGCAGCAGCAAGATGGGGGGCAGATGTAAAGACAGAGACAGAGGTCGGGACAAAGGGAAGCAGCCCAAGAAACACAGCAGGACCAAGTCCGGAGGGGCTGCAGGAGCCAGAACTCTGGAGGTGTTTGGAGACCAACCCAACGAGCCCTCCTTTGCTCAGGAGAGGAACAACATGCACGCCCTGGAGGTCACACAGTACTTCTTTGAAGCGGTGTCCACGCAGATGGAGCGCTGGTACGAGAGGAAAGTGCAGGAGGCTCGCTGGCAGGCCAACCAGAAAGCCGCGGCTGACAGAGCCGCGCTCGTCGAGAGGATCACGTACTTGGAGGACGAACTCCGCATGCTGAGGACTCACCACCACGATGATGGCTGACAGAAGTCATCAGTCACAACCTTACCGTAGACAAAACGCACAATCAGAGGACACACACGTGGGTGTAACAACACACACGGGCGAAACAGTAGAGACAATACTAGCTGGCAAGAAATGTCAGTGTTTTCCAGAAGGTTTCACAAGACACCTTGACACCACTGGGAGTAGTTTCACCAAGCTGAACTGATGGATTGATGGACAGTGAGAATTTCATCAGTTGGTGTCTGCATGTTGGAATCACTGCACTTCCTGTCTTCACCTGTGAAGCTTCATCCTGTCCAGCGTGCTGAGGAACATGTTCCAGCTCCGACGTGTCGGGTTGGTGATTTTAATCATGTATAACAACACGTCAACACTTTTTGTATTAAAATATCATTTTGAACCAGCTGTCCTGTGTGGATGTTCAATTCAAATCAGCAGAAACAGACGTCTTCAGTGAATTCTGTTCATCAGCATCGACACACCTTCTCTTCACTGTCCACTGAGACAAAATGATTTGTTATTCCTGTGTAACCTTGATTTAACCAGGTTCGTCTCACTGAGATTAAAAACCCTCTTTTTCAAAAATGACTTGGAGTCAGCAGCAAAAAAACCCCACAAAGTGTCAGAAGAGCATTTTCATAGTGTGATATGATATGATGTAAAAAGTTTGTTCTTTTCCAAGGTTTTTACACTCATGTGGCTATAATACCCCGGTCTGACCACAGGAGGCCGCCCTCATGCCGGGGAAAGAGGCTGACACGTCAGAGTCACTGAAGGTGACAAGAATTGATGTTTTAATTCAAAAAGCATCAATCAGAGGTTTGTCGACACAAGTAGACACATTGTCAGATGAATTATACCATATATTTAATATTTATAATCACATGATCATAGATATGAATATTATATATATATGAATATATAAATATGAAACCCATGATATAAGATTATACATTTAAAATATTTAAAATATGATTCTACATATTCATATTCACCAGAGTTGTTTGTGGTTTGACTCGTGTCTGGAGATGAATCACTCTGATTGGCTGTGAAGCAGATGCTCTGACGTCAGTACATGTGTTGTTTTCAGTGAACTTCTGTGATCATCAGGTCCCCGCCCACACCCCTCAGGCCCCTCCCACATCCCCTCAGTGTGTGGGTGTGCCAGATAAGGAGCTGGTGGGCGGGGCTAGTGTGCGTGTGGACTCGACGGCTCCTGACTCCTCGTTCCTTCAGAGCGTCAACTGACGGCGGACTGGAACGTCCGCCCTTCGGTCCGGTACCCGGTTCGGTCCCCGCTGCATCGACACAACTTTGATTGGGTTTGTTTGCTCTTCCTGTCGGACCCGTCGTGACTTTAACGCCGGGGGGGAGTCGAGGGGGGCCGCGGCAGGATGTGGAGGGGTCCGTCCGCCTCCAGCGCACCGACCGGCCGGGTGGAGCCGCCGCCGGGGAACCTGTGAGCTGTCCGGTAGCTGTGGAACGGACACCCGACAGACGGGATGAGTCACGACCAGGACGGGATATCTCTGCCGGTGCCTCTGCTTGGCCAGAGGGAGAGTCTGAGCGGCGGCAGCCCCGGCGGAGCCCCCGGTGTCCCGGCGGCCGGGGCGTTCTGGCAGGACTGTTTGGTTGGAGGTGGAGGGGGAGGAGGAGGGGGAGGACTCTGCCCGCTGGACGCTGCCGGTTCCCTCTCCACCGGGAAGTCGACCCGGAGCAGGTCGGTGACTGTAGCCTACGTGGTGAACGGAGAACCGAACCAGCAGAGCAGCGCGGAGAGCTCGGCCCTCCGGTGCCTGAGGGAGGCGTGTGACGCGGCCGGCAGCCGCCTGGACACCGTCCACTTCGGGAAGCTGGACTTCGGGGAGACCACGGTGCTGGACCGCTTCTACAACGCAGGTTAGTGGAGCTGGGGGAGGTCGGACGTCCACGCTGGTTACAGGGGTCAAAGGTCACCCCCTCCTACAGGCTGCTGGAACTTCCAGCCCATTCCTCTGCTGATGAACATGTCTGGACCTGAGGCTGCAGCCCCCATGTCCCAGGTGTGTCCGTTAGAGACCGGGTCCAGTCTGTTCCAGGTCCGTTAGAGACCGGGTCCAGTCTGTTCCAGGTCCGTTAGAGACCGGGTCCGTTAGAGACCAGGTCCAGTCTGCTCCAGGTCCATTAGAGACCAGGTCCAGTCTGTTCCAGGTCCGTTAGAGACCAGGTCCAGTCTGTTCCAGGTGCAGTCCGTCTCTTCAACAGTGTTGCCTTGGTAACACACGTTGGTAGAAGCAGCTAGCACAGTGACACACACACGTCCAGTCAGATGGTTTTAGGAGGGTTTAGGAGTTGTGATGTCTGTCTCGATGCCCCCCCCCACACACACACACACCCCCGTTGTGTGTGTCCAGTCATGAGTTGAGCCATGAAGTTGTGAAGTTTGACTTTCCACTGGAATCTGAAAGCAGGGAAACAACTTTCACCCCCACTGGAAGGAAACCCCCCCGCCCCCTCTCTGTCCTGGTAAATGTTTATAACACCCCCCCACACACAGTTCATTGTGACACACGTCTGACACGTGTTTGAAATGATCGGCGCTGTTCTTCAGTGGTCCATGGAGACGTTCTACACCTCTCAGCTTCTTCTGCTTTCACCTCGTTCAAACGGAGAAGGACGGATGAGACTGGATGTTTCCGTCCGACATCACGTGACGACGACGATGGTGACAAAGTCGTGTCGTAGCTCGTCGTTCTCCTTCTGCCAGCCAGTGAGGGCTGAAGTCCTTCTCTCCTGGTGTATGTTCTCGTAGGTTGTCGTGTTCCTCATGCAGCTGCTCCGTCTCCCATCAAACCACCAGGATCAAACCTCCTGCAGACACAAAGCAGCTTTGTTGCTGGTCCAAACATCCAGTTTTTCATCCAGGTTCCATGTGCTGGTCTTCCTCTCAGTGGGTGGAGGTGTGGCGGTGCTCTGTATCACTTCAGACCCATTGTTGTTGTTTTTCTTCTTCTCCCTGTGGCCACAACAACTCCACACAACGAGCACAGCGAGTAGCTCAGGAGTTAAAAGGCGGTTTTGCCTCCTGTCATGTGACGTCTCCTCCACCCCCTCCGGGTCCGACGGCGTTCAGGTGTTTGTGTATAAAACAGAGTCACCTCAGGTCCACACAGCTGTGACGTCAGCGTTCACTGAACTGATGGAGAACTGTGGAGTGACTCTCATGACCTCTGCTGCTCCAGGTTGACCCCTGATTGTTCTCCCATTCAGCCACAGTCCAGCTTTTCTTCTCCATTCTTTCCTGTCTGATGAAACTCACAAACAGATAAGCAGGAGACCGTACCTACCGCGTATCCTAGCAACACATCCTCCTCGGCTGGAGCGGGACTCTGGGCCTCACTGAAACTGTCCGGTCCGAGTCCTCCACAGAGGTCGAGTCACTCCAGTCAGATTCATCCATCCACAAACCTGAGGGTCACTACAGAGACCACACCCCCTGGAAGAGGTTTGGCTCCTCCTTGTGGAGGGAGGGAGCTCTGCAGACCTGGATGGAGGTGTTGGCTCATGGCTGAGGTATGCGGACGTTTGTCCCTCCTGCTGATCATTACGCTGCATTAACTCACTGTTCACACGGCGCACAAAGGCTGTTTGAACATTTCCCGAATGCCTTGAAAGCAGGTTTGTCTCCGCCCGAATGTTTGTTCTGCTCTCCACTTACACGCGCCCCAGGAGGTCAGCATTCCACCGCTGCATCTGTAAATGTACAGATTTTACAGATGCACACATCTGTAAATGTACTACAATGGTCCGTGGAGACAAACGCCTCAAAGTGGCTCTGATTTATCCTGTTTAAATCACAGACAAGGATGTAGGTGTGTGCGCCCGCTGTGGCTGACTCTGTGTGAGACGCAGCATGGGACAGAGACACCCGGTTGTGAGATCCCATCAGCTGTTTACACCCCCCATGACAGATGAACACAGTCTGATGATCACATGACAGATGAACACAGGACAGATGAACACATGACAGATGAACACAGTCTGATGATCACATGACAGATGAACACAGGACAGATGAACACAGGACAGATGAACACATGATCAGATGATCACATGACAGATGAACACATGACAGATGAACACATGACAGATGAACACAGGACAGATGAACACAGTCTGATGATCACATGACAGATGAACACATGACAGATGATCACATGACAGATGAACACAGGACAGATGAACACAGTCTGATGATCACATGACAGATGATCACATGACAGATGAACACATGACAGATGAACACAGGACAGATGAACACATGACAGGTGAACACAGTCTGATGATCACATGACAGATGAACACAGTCTGATGATCACATGACAGATGAACACAGGACAGATGAACACAGTCTGATGATCACATGACAGATGAACACAGTCTGATGATCACATGACAGATGAACACAGTCTGATGATCACATGACAGATGAACACATGACAGATGAACACAGTCTGATGATCACATGACAGATGAACACATGACAGATGAACACAGGACAGATGAACACAGTCTGATGATCACATGACAGATGAACACAGTCTGATGATCACATGACAGATGAACACAGTCTGATGATCACATGACAGATGAACACAGTCTGATGATCACATGACAGATGAACACAATCTGATGATCACCCCCGACACGTGAAAACACGGAGCTCCATGCAGCAGTGTGTTTCCTCAGCCTCCCCCGTCGACGGTTCTCTTCGACACAGATGTGGAAAACGACCGTCTCTGTAACACCACGGAAATCTTCCCCCTCTGCTCAGACGAACCTCGTGTGTCACCTCAATCCGTCCTGAACTTTACTTTCCCCTCAGATTGGACCAGCTGCGTCCACGCTCGCTGCTGACCTTTCTTCATGGGTTGCTGTGGTAACGACCCTGGCGTTGGTGTGTGTGCCGGTGACGCAGTGGGACGCCCTCTGCTGGGCAGGTGTGGGATGTTTCTGCTGGTTTCTTTCTCACGCTGCAGACACATTCATCCCACCTCTTCCCCTCAAAGTGACTCGGGGGCCTTTATTTCTCTGGTGTCGGTGTGAAGTCACACAGGATCTGATCTTGTCTCTGTGTCAAAGTCCACGTTTGACTTCAATCCAACTTTGACGTCACGACTGTTGACTGACAACACCCACAGGTCACGGTAAACAGATCCTCTGTTAGACACGACGCTTTGTGTTCGCATCCCTGACAGCAAACACTTGATTCACTGGTAAACTCTGATTGAAGGTTGTGGAGAACAAACCCCAGAACCTGCAGAGATATTCACAGGTTCCAGAATAAACAAACCCAGCGTTTGATGTCGGACAGAACACAAACGTCCTGTTTCAGGAAGTCCCTCCCACTGACAGCAAACAGGAAGTGACTCAGAGGAGAACTGGAGAGAAGTTCTGTGTGAGACGTCATCAGGAACCAGCACACACACACACACACACACGTCTCCCACGGAGTGTGTGTGTGTGTGTGTGTGTGTCAGGATCAATCACTGATCAGACGACACTCGTAAACAGTTTTGGTGGGGTCATCTTTTGACCCCCAGCGCCTTCTCGACCTACAGAGCGTTCTTTGTTTGTTTTACCTTGTCTGCAGCTGATTGCAGCGTTGGGACCACGTCTGGAGGATTGTCACTCTTATCAGCTCACGCAGACACACACACACACACACGTTCTCCTGTGTGTGCTCTGACAAACAGTAAAAATTACGTGTTGGAGTCTCCCCCAGGCAGTTTTCTCAAGCACATTTTCCCCTGAAACTATTGCACCACTGGTTTGTGTCACCTGACCAGCTCAGGTGGGATCAGCTCCAACACGACCGAGACCCGGAACCGGAGCGACGGATCGGTTCCAGTCTGTTAAATGTGGTCTGTGGTGTCTGTTCATTCAGCGGGGGGTTCCGTGGGGGTGTCAGAGGACAACTTCATGTCTGTTCTGGGATGTTCCTGGAAACCTTGGCAGACGACCGTCTCCTGGGTTCAGGCTGTTGAAAAAGAACAAGACTGTGGGAAACTCTTTCCTCCAGTGGAGACGAGCTCCAGGGAGCCGTCTGCCCCTCCCCCGGGGGCTCCGACGTCCCCGACTGTTTCAGCTCTGGTCGGTGTGTGTGTGTGTGTGTGGAAGTAGAACTTGCCAGTGGCCGGTGTCAGTGGTGTTGTGTCCCTGTGGTGTCTTCGTTTGGAGCAGGAGGGGGTGATTCTACCTCGGTGTCTTCATAACGTGCATCTGACGCTGACGTCGTCGTTGATGACGGTGGATCGGATCACAGTTCACCATGTTGGTTTTCACCCTGCCCACGTCTTCCTGGCTTTAGCCCCGCCCTCTGACAGCAAACATTGGTTTAGTCTAATGTCCACTGAACCCCACCCAACCCACAGACCGTAGAAGGATGTCGCGTTTTATTACCTTCATTCTAGAAGGATCTTGAACTCTTCCACCAGCCAGCAGAGAAATCTGAGCTTTCATTCCCCGTGGACCGACGTGTGCCATCGTGACCGTGTTGATGTCAGGAGGGGGTCAGTCTGGGAGTAAAAAGTACAAACATTTTTTTCTAGCAGTTTTCTCTTTATTCCAAGTGAACATTGTCTAATGTCAACGTCACAGTTCCAGGTGATGTGTCACCTGAGACGTTTAGAGTTAGTGCAGGAGGAACCACAGCTGAAAGAACCCTCTGCTCAGGCGCTCAGAGCTCATGCCAGCTCGTGTCGTTCTTTCCTTCTTTGTCTCCTCCTTTGTCGGTTTGTTTCAACGTGGACGTCTGTGACGTCTTCCCAGCTGCGCCGACACGGTGACAAGAACCAAGTTTCCTTCTCCCCACAGACCTTCAGCCCTGTCCGTTTGTCGGTCTGTATGGGTGCAGCGTCCTGCATGTTGACACAGGGAGGGGCCGAGCAGATGAGCGTAGGGTGGTGTTATCGCCTCCAGCCTGACGTGTTTTTGTGGTTATCAGCCTCCATCCATTTTGTTCATCTGTGCAGAGGAGTTGTTCATGTTGTCTTGTGTGTATGTGTGTGTTTGTGTGTGTTTGTGTGTGTGTGTGTGTGTGTGTGAGGTGTGTGTGTGTGTGTGTGTGTGTGTGTGTATGGTATGTGTGTGTGTGAGGTGTGTGTTTGTGTGTGTGTGTGTGTGTGTATGTGTATGGTGTGTGTGTCTGTGTGTGTGTGTGAGTGTGGATGTGCGATGGGCTCCCCGGTATCTCCCACTGTGTCAAACCTCTACATGGAAGAAGTGGAGAACAAGGCGCTGCACTCTTTTGGAGGAATTACACCCACACACTGGTTCAGATACGTGGATGACACTTGGGTCAAGATCAAGACCCAGGAGGTTGAAGCCTTCACCAATGCACATCAATGAAGTGGACCAAAACATCAAGTTCACATGTGAGGACGTCAGTGGCAACCACCTTTCTTTATTGGACTGTTCAGTTCAAATAGAAGAAGACAGGAAACCCACTCACACGGACCAGTACCTTCTCTTCGACTCACACCACCCGCTGGAACACAAATTAGGAGTCATTCAGACCATGAACCACAGGGCACAGAGTGTTCCCACCAGGGCTGAAGGGAAACACAAAGAGAGAACCCACTTCAGGGAGGTTCTCAAGAGCTGTGGTTACTGCTGGGCCTTCTCCAAATCCACCAAGAAGAAGGTCACTAACAAAGAAGACAACAACCCAAAGAGGAAGAGTGTGGTCGTTCCATACGTCTCTGGTGTATCAGAGAAACTAGGGAGGATCTTTAACAAACACAACATCCCGGTACATTTCAAACCCAGCAACACCCTGAGACAGAGACTGGTCCACCCCAAGGACAAGACCCCCAGTGGTGTGTACGCCGTCCAGTGTAGTGAGGAGTGACTGACCTGTATGTTGGGGAAACCAAACAACCGCTACACAGGTCAGAGGTCAACACAGGAGAGCTGCTTCCTCAGGACAGGACTCTGCAGTTCACCTACACTCAAAGGTCAAAGGTCACTCCTTTGAGGATGACAATGGTCACATTTTGGCCAGGGAGGACAGATGGTTTGAGAGAGGAGTTAAAGAGGCAATGTTAGTTAAATTAGAGAACCCCTCTCTCAACAGGGGAGGGGGCCTAAGACACAATTTATCTAACACTTACAATGCAGTCTTAGGATCTCTCCCCAAGAGGATCAAAAACCATTCAGATACCTGCAGCTCCAAGAACTTACAGGTGACTCTGACAACAATGGAGGGGGAGCCGATACTCACCCCCCTTTCAGGTAAGATAACAACTTGACGACCCTCAGACGACTGACAGCCGGGGGGGGGGGGGGGGGGGGGCGA
>CAAKHB010005573.1:17504-28210 GCA_901007665.1 Aeoliscus strigatus | reverse complement strand
GGCGGAGTTGAGAACAGCGTGGACTGTCGCTTCCTTGCACCCCCCCGCTCTCACGTTTGGATTGGACCGCTCGCTCGTCTAGCGACTTTTAGCGACTTCTGGGCGGGCCAATAGCGACTTCCGATTCTGGGGAGTTGGCAAAACAGTAGTAACACAGCAAACACTGGTGTTAATAGTTTCAGCAACAGATGCCACCATGAACCTGAGATGAGCCATGCCCATAAATCAAAAGGCTGGGAACCCTTGGTGTAATCGTCTACAAGGGCTTTCAGATTATCAAGTTCCTGTAGTGCATCGTATATCTCGCCTCCTTTACTTGGCTCGTCAGGGATAAAGGTACAACAAGCTTCACCAATCAGCTTACATACTCCACCTTGGGATGCCGTGAGCAAGTCTAGTACAACATGATTTTGCATCACCATAGTACGAAGAGCTTGTAGCTCTTGGCTCGTCCCGTTTAGAGCTTTCCTGGTGGAGTTAATGTGTCGTAACAAAGCGTACCGATTGATTTCTACATGTTGCCAGACTTCTCCCACACCAACCCAGGGAACTAACCCTTGCATGAATTTAGATAGTCGTCCCCAGATTCTGTGCTCATGAGGAACCGGATTAGGCAGCGTGAGGCCAGCAGTTATCGTATATTGTGGTACTTCACGACGATGGCAGTGATGAGAGGAAAGGTTTACCCTCTTCATGAAGAACACTGGTTCCTGTAAGGGGACCAAAGCACAAAGACCTCCCCAGTTGGGGGCTAATGATGCATATGCAGTGGGTCCACACAGGAAATACCAATCGGCCATCACGCGGGTACCTTTAGGTCCTGGAGCGATGGGGCTGCACCTGGGTACTTGTACTCGGCCTCGGGACTGGGTGGTGAGGTTGAGAGAGTGGGCAGGAAACTAGAGCAGTGGGTTGGTGCTGGTCATTGACGCACACAGGAGGAGTACTTAGCTCGTACGGTTAGGTTGTAGTCACAGAAAGTCATTACTTTTGCACACGAGTTCCATGGGACAGTGCCCAGTTGGATGGTGCCATTACTGTAGATACACGTACAAGGCCTCTGGGTTTGACTCCGGCCAATGATATCACTTCAGTTTGAAGGGAGTCTGTGGTTGTGGGAAAGACAACGTATCCGCCAGTGCTGAGCAATCTGTATCGTAACTACAGATCTGTTAGGTGGAACATACAACGATATGCTGTAGTTCCTCGTCATCCAGCTATAGGCCCCGCCAGTAGTGCTATTATAGCCAGGATGGGTACTCAGACCATAGAGGCAGATTTGTTGGCGGTCAGTAATGTTTTTTGGACGGAGGCCAGAATTATGTGAGGCGTACGGCATATGGGCACAAACATAACAGTTGGTGGCATTATTTAAATGTGCTGTTGTGTTCATAAGTTGCCACCAAGAGTTGGTGGAGTAGTCGTGTGGGTGGATACCGCCGTCCAAATCATAGTGCGGGGTCTCATCATGTTGTGGCGGTGACCTCGGAGCCCTGTGGGTCTCTCCGCCTGTTTTGAACAAAATGAGAAATACAGCCAGAGCCCATGCTGCAGTCACAGCGCAGCGGACAATCCACCTTTTCTGTGATATTGCCATTACTGCTCACCAGAAACCCCCAACTTGAACTGTGGATCCCCCTGCTTCACTGGGTTTGAGACGAGACACACTAAACCTGTGTCCCCCCTTTGTAGCCCAGACTTCCCCACAGTTCTGCCGTTAGGTGTCAGGCACCTCCTGTAACTTACAGTGACTGAGATCTATCCAGCTGGGGCGTTCTGCAATTTTCACTGCTGTGGGCGTTGATAGAAGAACCTGGAACGGGCCCTCCCAGCGTGGACTGGCCCAGTTCTTTCGTTTGATGACCTTGATAGACCTTGATGACACCCAGTCTCCCGGTTTGATCGGTGTTGTGACCTGTAAGGGAGAAGAGTCTGAAGGCAGTAAATTTGTATTTGACACATCTTCTTGAAACATTCTTGTCAAATAGTCTGCTCATGTCTGTTCTTCGGAAGCAGTCTGAAGATCGTTTGCAACAACAGGTAATTTATAAGGTCGACCATGCATAATTTCAAACAGAGTTAGTCCGTCTGTGGTTGGAGTTATCCTCATATAGAGTTTCACAAGATCCAAACATTCAGGCCATGGTCTACCTGTTGTCTCCATAGATTTCCTTAGTCAGCTTTTAATTGTTCCATTCGTCCGTTCGACGAGTCCAGACTTTGCGGCTGATATGCACAATGGTGTTTTAACTCCACCTGTAAATGTTCTGCCATTCTGGAAATTATGTTATTTACGAAATGTGGTCCATTGTCACTATATAAGGTTTCTGGTATGCCATAATATGGTATTATGTTTTTGCATATTGATTTTTGCCACTGATATTGCATCAGCATGTTTGGTCGGGATTACTGAGAAAATGCGTCAACCAACACTAGACAGTACTTGTATGGTCCACTAGTAGTCAGTTCTATAAAGTCCATGTGAAGGATTTGGAATGGGTAAGATGGTTTTGGGAAAGCGCCCCGCTTGGGCCTCATGTTGCCTTGTGGATTATGACGTAGGCATGTCAGACATGTTTTGCAAAAATTTTTTTAAGAAGGATTGAAGTCCGAATGTTGGAAAGTATTTGTGTATTATGTCAGTCATTGTGTGCAGTTGCACACTGTGAGAGTAGCCAGAACTGTGGTGGTTGAACCTGGGCAAGAGTACATAGTTAAGGGCACTGTGCATTGTCCTAAAGGAGCTCAGGGAGATATGATGCTTAGCCCCACAAAAGGCTTCATTAAAAAGCAGAAAGTACGTATTGCCAAAGTCCTAGTTAACACTCAGCCCACTAACGTTGTCCCACTATGCCTCTTTAACCCTGGCAACAAGGCTATCGCTATTAGAAAAGGTGCACTTGCAGGCCTCCTTCAGCCAGCTGAAGCTCTGCCCTTGCCCAGCGCCCCCACAGTGGCAGACTTTCCAGCCAGCTCCCCGGCAGTACCAGAGCACCTCCAGGAGCTCTATGCCCAGAGTTCCACTGATCTTAATGACAATGAGAAACTTGAACTGTCTAACCTGTTATGTGCCTATGAGAGTGTCTTTTCCAGGGGACCAGGTGATCTGGGTCAGACTAGTCTGGTGCAGCACGACATTATAACCCGACCCGGAGCTCCAGTGAAGCAGCCCCCGCACCAGCAGATCCACAAGAGCCTCAATAGCGGCCTTGCCACCCGCAGCCACCTTTTGCACATGCTATGGACTCTTTGAATGGAACGTTATGCCGTTTGGCTTATGCAATGCGCCGGCGATGTTCCAACGTCTTATGGACCGCATCCTGGCTGGCATGCAGTGGGAGACTTGCCTTGTCTACCTGGACAACATCGTCGTGCTGGCTAGGGACGTGCCTGAGATGCTGCAGCGGCTCAGCCAAGTGTTTCAGAGACTTAAACAAGCAAACCTCAAGCTAAAACCAGCCAAATGCTGCCTGTTTCACCGTCAAGTTGCCTACCTAGGTCACATTATGTCTGAACAGGGTGTGGCCACTGACCCCAGTAAAGTCCACAAAGTCCAAGCTTGGCCCACTCCCACTTGGGCGGCCTTTCAAGGTGCGTACTGATCACAGCAGCCTGCGGTGGCTAACGTGGATGAAAGAACCAGAAGGTCAATTAGCCCGGTGGCTTGAGAAGCTAGCAGAGTACCATTTCGAAATCATTCACCACCCAGGTCGTTTACACTCTAATGCTGACAACCTCTCCCGCAGGCCCTGCCGCAAGTCCTGTCCCTGTAATCTGCAAGACCCCTCCTCACAGCCAAGAACCATGAGTCACCAAGCGGCTCAGTGTGAATTGGACACAGATACCAGCTCCCTGTTGCTGAGACCGGTGGGGGTAAGCACAAACAACATTACTAATACAGAGACTGTCTATGTGGCTAATACAAATGAGACCACACTGTTTCCTGGCTGGACTATAGAGGAATTACGCCAGGCTCAAGCTGCTGACACAGACATTGCTCCGATAAAAGCTTGGTTAGAGGCCAGCAGTGAGCACCCCCCACTGGAACACAGTCTCCATGCAGCCCAGCCACCAAAACATACTGGAGTCAATGGAAAAGACTGTATTTTAGAGATGGCGTTCTGATCCGTTGCATTTACTGCTTGGATGACACACAGTTCTATCCCCAAATCATCCTGCCACGCAAAATGCAACCTGATGTTATGCGTCAGATGCACAATGGGCCAGTAGGTGGACATATTGGTCCTACACTTGAACGTCAGACTTGTACTGACTTTGCATGCAGAGCCAGACCCTGCAAAACTCCACAAGCACCCATGGGGACTGTCAGAGAAAAGATCCTTGCCTTTACTGCAGAGCGCTGTCACTGGGATTGCGACCTGATGATCCCATATGCAGTTATGCCCTACAGAGCAACCAAGCACAGTGCTACAGGTTTCACCCCCAACTACATGACGTTTGGACATGAAATAAGTGAACCGGTGGACCTTGTAGCTGGTTTGCCCCCAGACTCTGACAGTGCACCTTCAGCCCCAGCGTATGTACTACAAATGTGCAAGCAGCTGGAACTGGCTCACAACAGCACTCGGGAAGCCATGGGTCTGTCACCCGTGCAAAAAGACAATATGACAAAAACACACAGTACAAAGTCAGAGATGCTGTGTGGTATCTCATCAAAGGAACACGCAATGTCAAAAACAAAGTCAGAAAGTTCCTCCCCTTCTATGAAGGACCTTTCTTTGTTATGGGACAGTTGGACAATCTAGTCTATCGGATCCAAAAGAGCCCCAGAGCCAGGGTCGAGGTCGTCCACTACAGCAGTTGTGAGCCCCTGGACAACACCTGGGTCTGGGACCAAGCGCAGAACTGGACACCTTCTAAAATCTCGCCACCAGCTGTGGATGGGGACTCAGTGGACCGGGACCTCGGCCTGCACAACTTCTTCTCTACTGCCCCTAGCAGCGGCCCCAGTGACTCCAGGCCGCCCGCTCTACCTGTAAACGATTCCAGTGGGATCCTGCCTCCTCCATCCAGTCCTTCCCATGTGATGTATGACCATGGTGGGGGTGTGGTGGGAGAGCCACACCACCAGGCTCAGAACGTATCACGGCCCACACTTCAGCATAGAGGACTGGACTGGTACGGGGACTGGGTCACTGAGTGAGTCACCTAAACAGCTCATATTTGCACTAGAGACTGTACAGTTTCCAATGGACTCTAGTCTGGTTCACAATGTTCTATGCATTTGTTAAGAAGCACTTTTCCATTGTTACTGTTAAAAAAAAGAGAGAAAGAAAAGGAGATACAATGCTTTGGATATAAATGCACTTTATGTCATTTGTAAGTGTTGTATTCTGATTACGAGATCAGTTAGCCATTAATACTCCCGGTCGCCAAAGAATAGGTGTTATGTATTGTGTAAGTGTAATGTACTCTTTCTGAATAGAGACAATTGCATTTCAATGTATATTTTTCACTCATGTGTTCACTGCTGAGTGAGCTAATTCTATAGACACTTGTTATTACAGTTTAACTAACCTACCTGCCTAAATGTATGTAAATTTGGACAGTTATCTCTTCACATTTGAGGCCTACTGATAGAGAGATTGTGTACCAGTTTATATTGTTTAGATGGAATAGAATTAGTGCTAATTGCCAGTCGATGGTGGGGGTAGTGTTGTGGGATGTGAATCAGGCAGCTCAGTGCGTGGACGTGATTGAGTGAGTGCGTGCGCACGGACGAGGCACATTCTTCTCAGTGAGCCAGCGGAGCGGACGTTTGTGTGTATGTGACAGGTGAGGGAAACAGATATGGTGACCGGGGCAGGTAGTGAGTTTTCATGTCTGTAAACATTGCAGCCCCCATCTCTCCAAAACGTCCTGTTCTGTTATGGTTAGGGTGTACGATGCTGGCAGGCAAAGCATACATAGAGGGCATAGTGTACCGGAACATCTGTACTGAGTATGGACTGGAGGTCCCAGGGTCCAGATGGGAGACACCCCCAAAGGTGACAGAGAACAAACAGGCCAAGATCCTGTGGGACTTCCAGATCCAGACCGACAAAATGGTGATGGCCAATCAGCCTGACATAGTGGTGGTGGATAAACACCGGAAGAAAGTGGTGGTGATAGATGTAGCCATCCCCACTGATGGCAACATCATGAAGAAGGAACACGAGAAGCTTGAGAGATACCAAGGGCTGAAAGAGGAGATAGAGAGGATGTGGGGGGTGAAGGCAACAGTGGTACCAGTGGTGATTGGGACACTAGGGGCAGTGACCCCCAAACTGGGAGAATGGCTCCAGCAGATACCAGGAAGAACATTGGAGATCTCTGTCTAAAAGAGCGCAATGCTAGGAACAGCTAAGATCCTGCACAGAACCCTCAGGCTCCCAGGCCTCTGGTAGAGGACCCGAGTCTGAAGGAGACAAGATTTTATTGTTTTTTATATATATCTTAAACTAAGCGGGAAAATGTACAGTTAGACAATCATCATTAATACAAAGTCATGATTAAATTCATGTGATGTCATTTCTTAGTGTAGCCTGGGGAGTGATTGGCCTCATTTTTCCAGCAAGGACAGACAAGCTACTGATGGCTGAGCGACAATAAACCCAAACAATGATAATACAAGTTTGGATAGTTATATAAGTATTTATTTTTAAAAAGAGAGAGGGGATGTAACACAAGACATAAATCATTAATCATGTTAAATGGAGGAAAGAGCAGAGAGAGGGGAGGGAGAAAATAGAGGAAGAGCAAATCAGAAGAGAAAATCAAAATGACATGAGAGGAGGAACCTTAAGGGAGAGCAAGAGGTTCGGAAGAGAGCAATGACATGAATGTGTGTGTGTGTATGTACAGTATGTGTGGTGGTGCTGGTGGTTTTGGTGTGTGTTTGTGTGTGTGTGTGAGGGGGTAGAGAAAGACAAAATGTTTCCATCCAGCCATGCACAAAGAATGTATCAGCGTGAACATGTGACTTGTGCACTTGGCATTAGGTGTTTAATGTGTGTGAGTGTGTGTGTGTTGGTGTGATCACGTGTGTTTGTGTGTGCCCGAGTGTTAGGCATGGTGTATCAAGCACTGTAAGCCCATTTCCCAGAGCAGGGTTTTGTACACAAAACGCCATCCAAACACTTCCTGGAGTGCAGCCAATGAAATGGACCGGGAGCGGTGCGGCGTCCTGCATTTGCTGTGAAGCAGAAAGAGCTGGTTTATCGGCAGAGATTGACTCGTGACAGCTTTATTGTCCAGAGCGTCTCTGGATGGCTGGATTATAGAGGGCATGAGAGAATTAGAAACAAAGGAAGAGAGAAAAAATAAAACAACTAAACAACTAAACAACTGAGTGACAGGGATGTGAGGAAGTTACAGTACATTTATCACTTATATTAGAAAACGTCATCTTTATCTTTTTCAGTCTTGAAAATTATCTAATCTTAACTGTTGCTGTGGAGGGAATATAAAGTTCAAGCTTTCAATCCTCAATTGTTTAAGTCTGTCACTCATTCTGACAGCAGGTGTCACTCTCAGACTCACACAAAACGACATGGAAATGTTCACATGTAAAAGACTTATTATACCTATAGTGGCTCATTCCACAGAACAACGGCAACAACATTAATAATAAGGTTATGGTGTTACATTGGGAGGACTGTTGAAGTCTATTGAGATAGTTTGCGCGCGCGCACACACACACACACACACACACAAAAGCATGGACAAGTTTGTTGGATGTTAGTAATGATATATATATATATATATATATATATATATATATATACAGACAGACAGACAGTAATAATAATAAGTTATTGTACGTGGCCCTAATCCCATCTTCAAGCAGCAATCCAAGAAGATACAGCTGCACCTAATACCGCTTTTCAGTGCCTTATTGGTGTTCACCCAGCAGCAGAATCTAGAGGATTCAATAAAACCTCTAATAACATTGTCTATGTGAAATTGATTGTGATAGAGCATATTCACTACAAAATAAACGGACAAGCTTAAGTCAGCTGGAGAGATCTGAGCTCTTCATATCGTAATTGATTCAGCAGTGTGGTGTCTTTTTGATGGTTGATTGTTTGGTGCTCAGGCCAGGACAGATGGTATTTCACATCTGTCGATGACTCCTCCTCAATCATGTTCCCGTATTCTTGATCCAGAGCTGGACTAAGTGTATTAAACTTCTGGGGCACAAAGGGCACATTAGGAACCTTTATTTTAATTTTAATAATATTTCCAGGGCAAGTAAAATGTACTTATATTCCCTTTTACTTTTACAAGGATTTGTTTCTGATTAGTTAAAATGAGAACAGGGTAAAATGAGATTTGTTTTGAAACGTATATTGAAATTTTCATCTCATTTCTGGACTTCACGTTCTGCATCATATGTCTTATGTTTTCAATGATTCTTGGATGGAGAAAAAGTGTCGTTATCTGACCACTGGTTGCAGTTGTGTTGTGATTGGTGAGGTCCCCTGGCTGAAGTTGTTTCTGTGCTACTAACTACCCATATTAGACAAATAGTTCATAGTTAACACCAAATAGGCACTTTATACCAGCATTATGACATTAAAGTTCAATATGACAAAATTAGTTAAAAAAAGTGAAGCTAGTTTTAAACAGTTTCAAGGTGTTAAGTGACATGGTTACCACTGTCCGTCTGCCCATCTGTCTGCCTTAACTACTAGGGTGAAATGTGGGTATTTTGTGTGATTTTCAACTTGGCAAGTAAGTCTGATGACTATCTGCTGGTCACTGTTTGTAACACAACCGTCATATAATAAAACAATAACCGAAAGTCTCAAGTGAATTTATGAGCAGATTTACTGTCTTTATTTGTTTGACACACACCACACACACTGACATATTGGCAACAAGTAAGGCAGTGCAGTGTGTTTGGTTAAAGGCCTAAGTGTTACAACACAAAAAAAGAAAAACAGAGGTAACACAGGTGAATTCTAAAGTTCACATATCATAGGTATCATCAGTAACTAACACAGACTTACTGTAAAAGCTCTGCCAGCAGCATCAGACATTTATAATACAGCACTTTCTGAACAAGCCATGGTGACTTCCTAAAGCAAACAATGACCTGTACTCTACTGCATTAACTGAACAACAAAGCCATTTATTGCGTGATGTCTGACAATTCCCCACTGCTCTCCAGGCTTTGGTGTGTGTTGAGAAGAGTTTAATTTCAGGGACTGAGAGGTCCTGAAGCTGCACTAATTTGCCATCAAACTATAGATTAAGACTCTGACAACAAATATTGTCTTTGCATCTCACGTGTGTTCAGAACAGAAGGACAAGCTGAACTGAGTTGGATAATCTTGGTGAAGCGTCGTGATTGCTGGATCACTCTTCACCGCAGCTGATGAAGCATGTCTCTGACATGTGCAGTACAAGAACACAAATGAGCAAATGGGCTGGAGTCCATCATCTTCTATTTGTAGCCACTGAGTAGCTCACCTGAGCAGAGGGGGGTGAAACATGTCACGTAAGATCTTTCCAGCAGTGCCAGTCATGAGTCATTACATTGACTCTCCCCTCCCACATGTTCCTATAAGGGCCAACATTTTACACTGCGAGTCACATGACATTTTTTCCACATGTCAGGCTCTCTCATATGCTATTCATTCAGTTAAAAGCAGCTGCAGATTTATTTATCCTCACATATCTGATATGCACATACAGTGGCAGCCTCCGTGGTAATCACTGGTTTCCGCTGTGGATCACACCCACACAAACTGTTACATCATGCACAGCTATTTAATGAGGAGTTATGCAGCTAATACATGAAATTAAAGTGCAATGCATCACAAAAAGCCAACTAGTATCTCACATGTTAACTATGTATGTATGTCCAAGGGTTAAATATTTGCTTCATACTGACTGTACAGCAAGTCATCAGCCCGCGATCAGCCCGTAACTCAGCAAATTAAATACACACCTGTATTTTTCTCACTTCTAGGTGTTTGTTCACGCTTGCTAGCCGTTGTGTGTACACTAAAAAGAAAAGCAAAACAAAAAAAAACCCAATGTTTCACAGTCACAATCCAAATTAAGTTAAATGATTCAATATAGAATACAATATATAATAGAACTACTTTATTGAAACTGTGAGGGAAAATCCCATGTTAAAGCAGCAAAAAAGGGAAGAGAAAAAACGTGATAGTACATGTAAATTACCAGCATAATCTTAGAGAAACTTTAAATGAAACTGAACATATTTACAAATAGAGTAAAAAGGGTAAGTATACACATGATATGCCATCAACTTGAACAGCTCCATAAAAAAGCTGATCTCATCATCCAAAAGCAAATGTTTCACAACCATTTACTACACTACAAAGAATCCATAGCTCATGTCAAAATGCCAAAACCCAATATTATCCAACAAAGGGAATTCCAGATTTCTTTTTTATCTTTTTAATAAAATCACCCAGCCACCAAACTCCTTCCCCCCACATATGTACACTACCGACACCTTTCCTCTACAATTCAATTTTTCAACGATAGAAACAACATTCTACAAAATTCATCAGCACCTATGCTTGACCGATCGTCTCTCCCCTCCACCCAAACTCCTACTAGCATCTCACCTTAGCAGTTTCCAAGTCCCTGCCCCATTAGAAATTTCAGAGCTCATCCAGAAGTCAAAACCATCTACTTGCCTGTTCAATCCACTCCCCACTACC
>CAAKHB010005573.1:0-17484 GCA_901007665.1 Aeoliscus strigatus | reverse complement strand
CTCCCCACTACCCTGGTCAAATCTTGTCTCTCCTCTGTACTCCCCCTCATATCCGCCATTATTCACTCCTCACTTTCCTCTGGAATTGTCCCCTCCTCATTCAAAACTGCAGCTGTGAACCCTATACTCAAGAAATCTGGTTCAGATCCAAACAACTTCAATAACCTATGCCCCATCTTCCACTTACCCTTCATCTCAAAAATCCTTGAAAGTTGTTGCCAACCAACTCCTCTCACACCTCACCCAGAATAAACTCAATGAGCCCTTCCAGTCCGGTTTCCGGCACCACCACAGCAAAGAAACAGCCCTCCTCAAAATCATTAATGACCTCCTCACGGAAGCTGATTCTGGTGTCCTCTCCATCCTCATCCTTCTTGGCCTTCGACACCATCCCTCATCCCATCCTCCTTAGTAGACTATCCTCCATTGGCATCACCTTGGCATCACCCACAAACCCCTCATCTGGTTTGACTCCTATCTCACAGGCCTCACTCAATTCATTCAGTTAAAATCATTTAAATCTGACCCCTCCCCAGTCACTACAGGTGTACCTCAGGGCTCTGTCCTAGGGCCACTCCTCTTTATTATTTACCTCCTGCCCCTCAGCCATTTCCTCCATAAATTTAATATCCATTTCCACTGCTTTGTGGATGACACCCAACTCTACCTCTCATGCAAACCCAGTTTCACTCAGTTCCACTTTCCTTCCCCCCTCCCTGATCTCCTGCTTATCCTGCAAATCCTGGTTTACTTCAAAGTTCTTGAAACGTAACTGTGATAAAACTGCAATTCTTCTCATTGTCACAAAATCCACCCTCTCTAAAGTTGCCACCTTCACTCTCTCCATCGAGAGCTCTTCAGTCTCCCCCTCCCCTCAGGTTAAGAGTCTGGATGTCATCCTCAACAGCACCCTCTCTTACCAGTCCCATATCAATAACATCAACCAGTCTGCCTAATTCCACCTTCATAACATCCCCGCCCCTCACTCACCCCCCACAGTGCCTCTGTCCTCGTTCACAGCCTTGTCACCTCCCACATTGACTACTGTAAATCTCTCCTCTCCAGTCTCCCCCAAAAGTCCCTCCATAAACTACAACTGGTTCAGAACTCAGCTGCCCGTACCACCACCAGAACGCCCTCACACCATCACATCACCCCCATCCTTCAGCAACTCCACTTGTTCCTGTTCAAGCAAAAGATTGAATTCAAATGTTGCTGCATCTGCTTTTATTGTAATTGTACAGCATCCTTGAGTGTCCTGAGAGGCACTTTTAAATAAAATGTGTTATTATTATTATTCCATGTGCAGTTGTGTAAATATAGTGCTGTTTCTTGTAAACAAAGAATATAAATACAATGCTGTCTTACATGTTAAGTAGCATTATATATACAGTATATCGCCATTCTCTCTGTTACACAGTAGCATGTTAGCAGTGCAGCTAATACATGCTAACATCTTATAGGTTTAATGACTTGCTGCTGGGTGTTTGTCCCCTAAATAAGATGTAGAAAAATAGTATTTGCACCAAGGATGAAAAAGCAAAAGATTAAATAACGTGTTATCGTAGAGGCTGATCCCATCTGATGACATCTTCTCAAGGCCGAAAGCCAAAGTCAAAGTGTGTGACTGTAGCCAAGATCAATAATTAAAATCTTCTAGGATGGTAATCACAGAGCTGTGTGATCATTTGCTGTGAGTTTGTCCTTAAACAGAACCTAAATTAACATTTGTCACAGTTGAGTTCAAATCTATCTACCTCCTCCATTCTTAAGTTATGTTACTGGTGGGTGTGCGCACGTGTGTGTGCGTGCGCACGTGTGTGTAATCAAATTTTCTCCTTGCTCTTCTCTTTTTGGGGTTGATCAGCTAAAGTGTCAGATGATCAACTTGTTAACAGTTAGCTAAATGAGTGAGCTCTCACCTAAAGTGAAATTGTTTGCAAATAAACAGGAAGTTGTTCATTC
Source organism: Aeoliscus strigatus (assembly GCA_901007665.1). Taxonomy (NCBI): domain Eukaryota; kingdom Metazoa; phylum Chordata; class Actinopteri; order Syngnathiformes; family Centriscidae; genus Aeoliscus; species Aeoliscus strigatus. The sequence goes on along the minus strand of CAAKHB010005573.1, from coordinate 15,519 downwards.
AACAAAATGTAGAAATCCAGGGAGACTGGTGACCTTATGGTCTTCTCCCAGGTTTCTCCAGCCACCATCAATGACTGGACAGACATGGACAGACATGCACTCTTGGACTCTTCTTTCACCTCAGTATCTTCATTGTCTGTACAGTCTGCCTTATTCCCCTGTTACATGGGTTTTTGGGCAGCTGTTTCTCACTGTGTCTAAAGGACAGAGGGTGTAGTATTGTACGGACTGTAAAGTCCATTGAGACAATTGGATTTATGATGTTGGACTCTGGGATTTGAACTAGCCTTACCACTTATTTTTTGTGTACTATTTGTAGATGACAAAGCAGAAAACATTTCAAATTATTTTGTGACTCTTCATGCATGTTTGGTTTGACTGCCCTCACAGTGATTAAATCTTGACCTGGGAGACAGTTTGGATTAAAGTTGTATTTGTTTTGAACTTTGCCACCTTTTATAAAAGTTTTCCACACATATCCATACAAAAAGTTTTCAAATGGTAGAAACAGGACATGCCTTTGATCAAATTATATCCATCTCTAACTACAGGTTCAACATCTCTATCTATCTATCTATCTATCTATCTAAATGCAGAAACTACCACACAGCCAACCACAGATGAACCAAGCCCATCAGTCTTCCTGTATCTGAAACACAGAGCAGGCTCCCGAAGTTGTCTCTTGTACTTTTCAGCTGTGATTGCTTGCTAATTGGCCTGACTGATCGGACACTTCCGAGACTCCTTTGGTCTGTTGAGCATCAAAAGGAGAAAAGAAAAGCATGACACGTTTGCAAAAGTTAATTAATGCAATTGAAATAGAGTATATATTTTGAGCTTTGACGTCCTTGAGTCTCCAGAACAGTATTATCTTTGAACTGCAAATGCCATACGATGAATAATTTGTGTTGACTCAACTCTCAGTTGGCATGTTCAATATGGTGATTGTCTCCATATCAGGACACAATGAAGGAATTACAAGGTTTGATGTACAGGATTTTGAATGTGCAATATTTATTCTTTTTTTCCAATGCAAGAGGCTGAGATCACACACTGTATTAGTTAAAAATAAATTCTCACCCGTTTTTTTTTTCTGTCCACAGTTTCTTGATGTTCCTCGATAAAAATGTGCCAAACTGTTCTGTACTGTGCTCAGTTGCTGTTTACAGGAGTGCTAAACTGCCTGAATAAGTAAGTGCACAAAGGGAACAGAACACTTAATGAGGACAGAACAAATGTCTTAATAATGGAAAGAACACATTTGGTGTACTCAGGAAAGATAAACACTGGGGGTCAGGAGAAAAAACAAGAAGTTAAGTCAAGTTTTATATTTCCAAGCTGGTACAGCAAAACATGATCACCAAGGAAACATTTTAACAAGCAGTGTTGACAAAATGAAAAGAATGAAGCCAGTTCTGAACCAGTTAACCAGGGTTAACTCCATTCGACTCTGTATTGGGAAAATGTATGTATGTATGTGTGTGAAACAGAGTCAGCGTTTAATGTGATTATGAAAAGATTGTTCTGAGGGGATCATTTGTCTGATTGGGGTTACAACTAATGCTGATTCATAAATAGAGGGCAAAATGGAATTTCTGAAATGTAAATAAATGATTCTCATTGAGAACCAGTCTGAGAACAAGTCTGCAGCACACACACACACACACACACACACACACACACACACACACACACACACACACATCACTGAAGTTTTAATATTCTAGAGTTTGAATTTATTTTAATGTATTAAGTGTATTTATGATGTATGTGCTGGTAGGAATTAGAACTGAGAACTATCAAGATGGTCTTGTATGTGTGTACATGTGTGCTTGTATGTATGTGTGTGTGTGTGTAATGTTAAGGTATTGTTTAATGACACTGTCTGTGCTGTAAATTGACAAACACCAAGGTACCTCTCCACTCCAGGCCCTCCCAACTAATTAAAAATACTTTGCATTGGAGAATGGATTACTGCAAAGGGCACACACACACACACACGCACGCACGCACACACAAAACAAACAAACACAATAAGGCAATGAATTCACTTGTGGCATGCATGCACAACCACACTGGGGCCTCGTCTTTACGTCTGGTGAGGAAATTGTTGCTGGTGACATTAAGGTAAATTGCTGCTGGGGTTTGAATTTAGATTAGAGTGTGAGTACAAGCATGTTTCACAAACTTGGAAAGACACAATCCAATGTGTTGGTTTCTATGTGTGTGCTTATGAAAGCAGCCTTTTATAGTTGAGGTTAGAACAAAATATCTTTATGTGAAACCCTGGGACCTACAGAGATGGTACAACTATGTGGTAGCATGTTTCAATTGACATTCAGAGGTCTCACTATCTCCACCATCCTCACCACCATCAGCTGGTCATGTGAATGTATAATTCTCTACATACCCTCTGTCACGTTGGTCAAGTCTGCCTGTATATCTTGTTCATGTCGGTTCCACATCCCGTTTTATTTTGAAAGTCTGTGTCTGTCGTCATGCCTGCCACCTTGCCCTTCCTCCCCCTGATTGTCTGATTGGTTTCACCTGTCCCCGCTCACCCCTATTTAAGCCGGTCATGTCTTGTCGTCCTTGCCGAATCGTTACCCTTGTGGTCGAGAAAGCGTCTAGTCATTGTCACAGTCTGTTTGATCCTTTACCCCGTGTGAGTACCTGAGTTCTTTTGTTAAGCCTTTTGTAGCCATTGTTTTGTTATAGCCAATCCTTAGCTGTTAGCTCTGTGATTTCTGTTCAGTCCCCCCAAATTCTCCCTTTCCCCAGTTAGGGTGATTTTCTGTTCCTCTTGTTATCCTGTATGTTTGTTCACCTCCTTAGTGAGTGTCGCTTTCTGTTCTCCCCTCCTTTTGATTCCCTTACTTCGTTCAGAAGTCTAGCCTTTGTTTTGATTCAAATTGTTAATAAAATTGTAATTTTGGTCCTCTGCATCTGGGTTCTGCGCATCCTTCTGCCGGCGTTACACCCTCAGAGTAGGATGTTATATTAAATGTCTGCTGCGCTGCTCAAAGAAAACATCAGAAGCAAACGAGGGCATGATGAGGGAAATTAGGTTCAGAAAGGAGATATCTAACTGCAGGAGGGTGACCTGCAAAAATACAGATGGAATGGTCTGTATGAATGGATGAACGGTGGGAAAGACACGACAAGAACACAGCTGCTATGATTTTATGAGTTGGTCATTTTCCTCCAAAGCCAATTATTGTGCTTCTATTGAGCCTTTTGCCGTGAATTAAACAGAGCTCCACTGCTCTACAGACAACAATTAATTACTGTAAACAAACTCCACCAATAACTGAGAACCATTGCAACTTGTACCAGCCCCTGCGCTGCACAAGTTACTGACCTGTCAGAGTTGTACTGTAGATAGTTTGAGGGGAAAGTAAAATCCACCAGTTAGAATGTTTGTGTAACTGAAACAAGAGTATAGATTTAGATTGGGAGCATGTGCTTGAGCTAAGTGCGAACATTCCTCAGCACTGATAATACGATACGATACGATAAATGACAGGGTGTGTCAATACTGAGTACAATCAAATTAAAAGTCTGGGCATGAAAGCTTTCATAATTCATTATTGGGGACTGTGACTGGGTGAATGTGTCACTGAATTTTATTTAAATGTTGAGGAATCTAACTCTCAAACATACTGTATTATCAGATAAAGTCCGTTTATCATCACAGTAGGACAGAGTAACCCTCTGCGCACCATGAATGTGCCAGATTTGAGACAATTGTATTAATATTATAATAGAGTATAATAGAGTATTTTATTCAAGTGTTGCTGCTAGCATAAACTTGATAAGACACATTTTCTGTGTACAGCCATACAAAATACATTAGATCAGAAATTTCCTTTCACGTTTTACTGATCTTTGAAATGACGAGGAGTTTTTGCAACTGATAAATGGTAACTTGTCTTCATGCTTTAGAGTAATAATTGTGACTAGTGTATTGTTTTTGTCTTTCTCTGTCTTAATAATATCACACTTACATTCTTTTCTTAGATATACCAGCTTATAAAACATTTCATTCAAAGTGCAGATGACTATGAAAGCATATTCCATTAGTTGTCGTATCTTTTCAAGTCAAACTTTAAACAAAGTCTGGAAGAGCGCACACCGAATTGCAGTGATTTTTGAATTCAGGTATATGCTTGACTTCCATTTCAATGAAGAACTCCCATCTTGATTGGAAATCTAATGGAAGGTCAAGTCTAAGTATCTTTATTTGCGCATTATTAAGAAAACAGTGACTTTGCTAGACTGTAAAAGTTGAAACTTTCATACTTTAGATTATTTAAAGGAGTTCATGAGCCTTTCCCAACATCATCTGCAGTTTTAGAAATGTGTAAGGAGGACTTTTGGGAAGCCCATATGAGAAAGACAGCAGGAAACAGTGCCAGGGGAAACGATTTGCCAACACTGAATTATAGCAGACAATAAACACATGCTGGCATAGTGCAGGCATTATGCTTGTGGTTTATCTGGATCAAAATATGTTTTCCCCTCCACTCTAACACAGTGATGCTGTTAACATCATAAACATACTATATTATTATTATATTATTGCAACTAACGTTCATAACTACTAATGTGACGTTACTTATCATATGTACCACTTCCCGAGGGAGACTGGAGACATTAAGTCCAAGTGGACCATGTTCTCCGCTTCCATTGTCGATGCTGCCACTGTTGTGGCGGAGACATCCGAACCCCGTGGTGGACATTGGAAGCTCCTGGGGTGGATGAGATCTGCCCTGAGTACCTCGAGTCTGGATGGTGTAGGGCTGTCGTGGCTGACACGTCTCTGCAGCATTGCATGGCAGACGGGAACAGTGCCTCTGGATTGGCAGACTGGGGTGGTGGTCCCTCTTTTTAAAAAGGGGGACCGGAGGATGTGTTCCAACTATAGTGGGATCACACTACTCAGCCTCCCTGGGAAAGTCTAATCCAGGGTACTGGAGAGGAGAATTCAACCGATAGTCAAACCTCGGATTCAGGAGGAACAATGTGGTTTTTGTCCTGGCCGTGGAACAACGGACCAGCTCTACACCCTCACCAGGGTGCTCGAGGGGTCATGGGAGTTTGCCCAACCAGTCCACATGTGTTTTGTGGACTTGGAGAAGGGCTAAGGGCTGTATGATTGCTATACGCCAGGAGTAGGAGTTTGTTTTGCATTGCCGGCAGTAGGTTCGACCTGTTCCTGGTGCATGTTGGTCTCAGGCCTTTGTCACCGCTTCTGTTCATTATTTTTTATGGACAGAATTTCTAGGCGCATCCAGGGACCGGAGGGGGTCCGGTTTGGGAGCCACCGGATTTCATCTTTGCTTTTTGCGGATTATAGTGTCCTGTTGGCTCCTCCCTCCGGGTTGGAGGAGAGTCCTTGCCTCAAGTGGAGTATCTTGGGGTTTTGTTCACGAGTGAGGGAAGAAGGGAGCGTAAGTTTCACAGGCGGATTGGTTCAGCGGCCGCAATAATGTGGTCTCTGTATCGGTCCGTCGTGGTAAAGGAGTTGAAAAGGAGCCGAAAGACGAATCTCTCGATCTACCAGTCAATCTTTGTTGACCGGTAGAGTTCCCACCCCCACCTATGGTCATGAATTCTGGAACATGACCGAAAGAATACGATATTGGATACAAGCGACTGAAATGAATTTCAGGCGGGTCGCTCCCTTAGAGATAGGGTGAGGAGCTCTGTCACCCGGGAGGAGCTCGTAGTAGAGCCGCTGCTCCTTCACATCGAGAGGAGCCAGCTGAGGTGGCTCGGGCATCTGTATTAGATGCCCCCTGGACGCCTCCCGAGGGAGGTGTTCCAGGCATGTCCCACCAGGAGGAGACCCCGGGGAAGACCCAGGACATGCTGGAATGTCACTCGCCTGGCTTGGGAACACCTTGGGTTCCTCCCAGAAGAGCTGGAGGTGTCCAGGGAGAGGGAAGTCTGGGTGTCCCTTCTTACCCTGGATTTACACCGACTGCGTTGCGTCTCCGCTCCGTGAGTCAGGAGCGCTGTGTCGCAAATACGCAGAGGCTCTATTTCTGACGGATGCCAGAGCTGAGACGCATACATCTCGCACAAAATCCATCCAGCGGGGCAGGAAGTCGAACACAGAAACAAAATAAAACATCCGGTTACTTTTCAGAATAAAACTCTCGACTTTGACGCCAGATCGTATTTCACACTATTTCACCAGAACTTTCAACACAGTATATTTATTAAGAGTATTTATTTACTAACGAGCTACTTTCCCATGGTAAAAGCACAAAACACCGAAAAAAAAGTCAAACACAAGCACGTCCGACTCTCCTCTCCTGGATTTATCACACATACATGTAGTTTTGCGCGATTGTACGTGTTTTCACCGCGAGAACTTGTCGGTCATGTGACTGACGGACCGAAACCGCGACGCAGTAGAAACGCATCCGGTGTAAATGGACTGAGCGCGCTGACGGAGCAAAGACGGATCAGAGACGCAACGCACACACAACCGGTGTAAATCCAGGGTCAGGCTACTGCCCCCGCGACCTGGTCCCGGATGAAGCGGAAGATTATGGCTGTATGGATAGTTTATTTCCTCTCACAACATCTTTGATGAGACATCACACAACTATCAACATCTAGCAATCAATTTACTCTGAAGTTGTAATTCTTTATTTTTTTCCCCGTTTGCTTTCCTGTGTTGTTAGTGTGTTTGTGAGGAAAGAAATTCTTTCACATTTATAATTCAGTCAGTGTCTATCTTCTTTTTTTGTGTGGAACGAGGATCGATTGAGCTTTAGATTCATATGCTGCCCAGTGATATAAATATCACTACAAATGCTGAATGTAAGTGTATTAATATGTGGACAATATCCTGGACTCAAATCAATTGTTTTTTTAAAAACATAGCTGCTAAAACAAGTGCACCAGGGCAAGGCTCTCATCTGTCTCTACCACCTACCACTGAATCATGATTAGCATCAAGATCTGCACGAATGTCGATGTCAAGCTGTGATCGTCATTTCAAGATTCATCGACATCCACATTGCCTTTGTTGCAGTATGTTTCATGATATTTTTGTCTCTGGTGATTCAAATGAAATGTATAATGCCTTTTATGGATGATTCACAAAAAAATCATATTTCAAGTAATTCACGGTATGAAACATGAACATCCTGTTGATGATCAACCTCAGACACATGGAGGTTGATGGGCACCGCTGGGCTCTCACAGCGCATTTTAAGGCTTTTCTGCTGCAGCTGTTCGCCAGGAACTGCAAAGAGGCCAGCTGTCATCTGGGACTGAGGGGAAGCACTGCAGAATCCTTGGTGCTCAAAAGGCTTTGGACAGACTCAACAAAATTGAACAAACCTTCTCAGTGGTGGAACTAGCTGCAGCGGTGCAGAGACGAGTGACAGAAAGGAAAGCTGTATGCAGTCTGACTGCTTCTGCTCTGCACCACTGTGATGCCGATGTCCTCACTGTGAGTGTGCTGTCTGAACGTGCCTGTGGGGAAACACAGTGTGACCTATCACTTGACACCATTCAACCTGTGAAATTAGGTCAACCCACTAACCTGAACACACATTGTCTCTGTCCCTCGATGTAATGGCTGCAGAACAGTGTGTTGCTCTTCGATTGCAAGGGGAGCTCTCATTGATATCTTAAAAATGTCACTAAAAGTGTACTTGAATGAGAAGTCTATGACTTGTTCGCTCAGAATCAGCTGTTTATCGCTGGTTGTCTCAGGCAATGTTCTTCTCCTACGATCCCACAGCAGGACACTGCATTAAAACCTGTTGAAGTGCAGTTTCACTGTTCTTCCATGGGAAGGCTCAGACGTTTTTGTGAAGTACATATCATGGCTTGTATTTTTTTGGGACGAATGAAGTCATCAATGACGTTTGAAGGAGAGATCTGGGATACCACTATGAATGTGCTCACAATTCATGGTGCTGGAGATCTGTGTTTGACAGTGATGTTTTGGTGAGTTTTCACGCTGTGGAATGTAGGATATTTCACTCAGGATCATCATTACAAACAAATAATGATAATACATTATTAATACACTAAGAGTTATTAACTAAATTGTATTGTCAAATATATATTCATTACATTATTCAAATCATTAAGAGCCTAGGTCAAAGGAATACTGTGTTCTCAGTTAAATTAACATCATGTGGAGAACACCTCTGGATGGAGGAATGCACTTAAGAATGCTGCATGCCATGTCTGTTGACCATTAGTTTTGACCCCAACAGATACCCTTGGGTGAAGAAGGAGATTAAGTAAATAACAACTCTGTTAATGGTGGACAGAAATACCAGAGAGTCACTGAAGTGTCTAAGGTAAACATAATAAAACTTTAAGCTTTCACACTGAGGAACTGCATTCCATGAGGAGTCAGATGGCAACGGCCAATCAGCGGAGGATACATCCTGAAAAGATCATCATCACCACGGAGAACAACCAATAAGGAGAATCTGCATAATTCACACTTTGTATTATAACATACTGGGTCAGGGAAATCTAGCCAGTCAGACTTCGTGAACTGACACACTGTTGTTGAGCTCTGAGCTCTGTTTACTACATTTTGACTGATAGATTAAAACTATATTTTTAGAAATATTCATTTCACAATATTCACAAAAAAATAAAACTAATTAAATATCCTTCTGTATCAGTTATATAAACACATTGACTGCACTTTTCTGTTGTCAATGAAGTCTTAACGCTGTCTATATATAATTTTAGTCTGAGTAAATAAAAGGAGGGAAGCTGTTTTAAACGGTTTGAAGGTTGATACTATTTATCATTCTGTTATTCAACACACCCATACACTGTACATTATAGAAGAAAAACCCAATACAATTCATGAATGAAGATGAATGTACGCAGAGGCAAACTGCAGTCCGCTGTGTTATTTACTGTGAGATATAACCCATTTCCATTTGTACATATCATACACTATGAATAAAAACACAATTATAGCATTTCTTTGTTCCAGTTTGGTTGTACATTCATTTCAAAGAGGGCATTTTCTACAAAAGGAATAGAGAATTTACATATAAATAACTTGACCTACGTTTCATGATGTAGCTAATGAGGTTCCCCTGTTGGAAAGACCAGCAGCCACCACTGCTGGAGAATAAATGATAAATCAGAATCAAATGAGATCTTTGTGTTCACCACCTTGATCTGTTGTTTCACAGAAACACAACAGATTTTATGGTGATTTAATAACTACTGTTAAGCTGTACTTAACAGTTCACTGTTACTATTAACTTATTTGCTTTAGAATACCAATATGGTCCTAATTTTCGGACTGAATCCAACAGTTCTATCTTCTATCTGAAGTTACAAAAGGAAGTTACTATTATATGAATGAGCAACCGCCGTGTCAGTATTTTATCTCTTTTCTGTGCTTTATCTGTTAGACATTCATGTCTGTGATTTTAATTCAAGAACACAAAATATAGCTAAAATTGAACAATTCTTGACTCTAATCGTAATTTTTAATTCCATATGTTAGTATTTCACAACATGGAGTTTCCAAATGGTATTGAATTCTTTTGGCTCCTTTCCCCAAACTTTAGCATATGTTCCAAGCTTTTGTTCATGCGATTAAAGTTTTCATTCAAACAAAAGCTTGTTGTTGCTGTGAGTGACTCATGACAATCAACTGTGCCGTGCTGCTCAAGCAAGGAACCTAGTGGGGCTGACTGAGTCACTGGAGGCCTTTTGATGCAGTACCATCTCCTGGCCTGTTGAGCCTTTGATTTGAGTCACTGGTGAATCATCGGAAATAGACAGGCTTATCTTTGCACTGGTTGTCTGCAGAAAGCTCTAATCTTATCATTTAACTGCAAATGAGAGTGGGAAATGTTTTTATATATTATGGCATTATTTAAATGGTAAACCATGGTACTAAAATGTAAGCAAATTATTTTCCATATGTTCTTATAACAAATGTTGAAAAGATAATTATGTTTTAAGACTGTTAAGATTAGGTCTGGTTAGCTTTAGGCATGAGATAGGTGTGTAGCTTTAGAGATCTTTGAGTTTAGCTAAGCGTGTTGGTCAAGGATAGGGTCAGATTGATGCCATCACATTTTTTGTTTGGCATAGATAAGATGTTTCCTGAATGGAACTTCAATATGTATGTGAGTTGTGCTGCTTTTTTGAAGAAAGAGTCTGCCAGAGCAAAACATTTGCCAGAGCAGTTGGTAGAGACCAGAAAGAGCAGAAATAATAGAACACACCCTTCTCCTAGCCTCTCAGAATACACCTTTTTAGGTGTTTCTTGCTTTCCACAGCTCTGCAGTACAAACTCGCTACATAACTTTAAAGTGGTGTTATTCTGAGAAACACACGATACAGTGAATGCTCGTAGTCAAAGTCCATATTGTGAAAACAGTTTTTTTCCTTGTGTTTTATTTTCACATGCATAAATGCAGCTTCTGGCAACCAGTCCTGTTTTGTCACGCTATGTTGACTGTGAAGTAATGAATACAAACATGATGACATGTGATGGGAATGCATGCACCCTGGTAATTAGTGCTGCTGATAAAGACCACATTTTATTTGTAGCTCACATTCTGCTTCACTTCCCAGAATGTCATAATTGAATTTCAAAAATCTCGCGATTTAATTATATTTTTGGTGTCAGCATCTGAAACAACCTTGTGCTTAGGTTACTGATGTGGTAAAAATGAAAACATTGGTCCTTCAGAGAAGCATGTCACTACATAATCATAATTCTGACTGATTTGTAGAGTCACAATAGCTCAGCTTCAGTTCACTCTTAAAACATACATGCATGTTAAAGGAGCAGAATAAAGGTTCCGGTTATTTTGTAGGAAACTGGACCTGCTTTTTTAATTTCCTGAGGGAAAGGAATTAATAAAGTTCCATCTATGTAATATAATTAACACTTGGTCAATATGTATTGTTTATGTATTTAATTTGTACATGATAAAAATAAAAACACTACAAAAAATATCTGATCACACTTTCTCCGTGTGTGTGAGAGAGAGAGAGAGTACGAACACACACGTGACCCACGTTATTCGTACACACACGTACTCACATACACAACCTAACTCAGATGTGCTTAATCATTTAGAGGTCCTTCTTAAGTCGCTGCAGTGGGTAGATAGAAGTCACTGTGTATGTCTGTTGTTTGTGTGTGTGTGTGTGGGGGGGGGGGCAGACAGGGAGTAAGTCGATAGGACAGCTTTCTGTCAGGAGTCTTTGCCTCCAAAGTCTGATTTATATTATTCAGAAGCATGTTAGCTGACTGGTTTGTAGCCCGGAGTCTGAATCAATATGACTGGACACACACACACACACACACACACACACAATGTAGAAACCCAATATATAATATTGATGACTCTCATTTCCTCCCACTGACTGGTGTGTACGATACAACACAGCTTACAGTGAGCTACAATGTGTAAACGGATCCATTTACATTTATGTACCACTTGTGTCTGTGCCAGCTGTGTGGGTGTGAGTGTTGGTGTCAAACTATATGTGTGCACACCAGTGGAAATGGAAAGTTGTGTGTCATGTCCTGTGCATTCTTAGAACCATTATCATTGATTAAATATTACACAACAAAAGAGAATGAACATCAATTGAACAGTAAGTATTAAGACTTGACACTATTTATTGTTTCTACTAAGGTTTGTTCCCTGTGGAGTTGAGGTCATTGTTCTGATGAATCCTACAGGGCTACGTCTTTTCTTTATCAGTTATATTCTCCCCTGTGTGTCCTGACAGTGGCGACGTCAAAGGTGACATCCAACTGCTCAGGTTTGATCTTGCCCTTCCACGTCTTTCCATCCTCTGACAAAGTAATACACTCAAGTGGCTACAGAGCCATTTAAATGTTACAGCAAGGACACTGCTGTGGGTACCAGCGATGTCTTTAGTACACAAGCAGCACATCAGTGTGTGTGATGCACTCCCAGCGAATCACACACACACGCACACACCATACAAGCTGTTCAGTCAATTGAGTAAATTGCTGCAGCTGTAAATGTTTCACTTTCAACTAGCAGCCTCTCAGTTCACCAGACGTGTCCCCCAGTGAGCATTTGTGGTGGTTACTGTCAGTTTTTCATATTGTTGATAATAGTTGGTTAAATGTTTCAACCATAAATAATTAAAATGATGAGAGAACTGTAATAACTGCAGCAGGTGTGTGAGCCGCCATCAGTTGACCTGACCTGTTATAAATGCCCCTTTTCCACCTTACAGCTCGAGGATGACACAACTCGACTCAGCTTTTTTTGCGTTTACATTTGGGGTAGTACCTGGTACCTACTGCTCTTTTTGGTTCCTCCTCTATTCAGTTCCAAGGAAGCTGAGCCGATACCAAAATATGACATCTGCAGACGATAAAATCCACTGCTTGTCACTGGTGGACGGTTGATTCGAACACAACTAGCTGACATGTTTAGTTGATTCTATTTCAGAATAACAGAATAACTTGATAACTATTTCAGTGTGTCACATGTAGTTGATCGGTTCTCAGTTCCTCGAAACCTCGAACATACTGAGGTTTGTGTGAAATTACATTGTTGTACTCACGAGAACTACTGTCTGCTGATAGAGGAGCCCCATCTAAACAGCAGACAGTTTTTTCTTAAAGTTATTATTTATTATTATTTTTATTTGTGTTCAAATTAGATTTTCATTATTCTTGTTTTAGACTGTTCCAGTCTCTAAAACAAGTTGTTGTCTGTTGTTGTCATTTCATTTAATATTCTGAGGGTTTATACCAAAACGCAATGAATTTTTTTATTTATTCTAGCTGTACTGCTTCATTTACCCTTTTAATAATCACATTCTTCAATTATGTTTAATCTTTAATCCTCTATTATCTGAAACAGGTCTAATCAAATGTAAACCTCCTGTCAGTCAGAATGATCCATCAGTAAATCGACTCGCCGGTTTCTGTCAGCAGGATATGTTTGGTTTCTTATCTAACTGCTAATATGACATTTGAGAACATACAGGTTCTGACAGTTCTGACCCCTTAGAAAATATTGATGATATTTTACAGTTTGTCAGGGAAGCAGCTGAAATGCATAATGAAGCTCACTTTCTGTCACACTGAAGTATTCAATTTAAAATAGCAATGACGCGTATGTCTGGCAGGTGTTATGTTTTTTTTTCTGGTCAAGTATGATTTTATTTGTTTATCACATATCTCATGATGCTTATCAATCTGACTGTTCTACTGAAAGCCCAACATTCATATGAGCAGCTCTTAGTGATGGATGCAAGGAAAAAAGAAACCTCATGCAGATCCAAGGCGACATGTGGACGGTGGACTTTAGCTGTGTGTGTTAACTGTACCTCTGAACTCCTGCAAATTACCACACCCACCCACTCTCTGAGGTTTTCTTCTGACAACCATCTATCTGTCTGTGCCACCTGTGTGACCACAATGACTTCAGCCTTCAGCCGCTCTGCCCTTGTTACTGCCTCCCACCTACATCACATCTGTAACATGGATTCTCTGTCAAATATCAGAAGTTATCTCAAAAAAAAAAAAAAAAAAAAAAGGCATTTTTAAACTGGCATATTTATTCATCTGTACATGTATTTCACCAACAACGCCACATGATCTGGTTTTAGCAGCTTGTAAGGTAATCTTTTTTGCGTATAAATAGCATTTTTTTTTTATCTATCCATCCATTACATGGATACATGGAAGAGGTGCTAATTTATACTTCAATTCATTTAATGGTAATAGGGAACAACAACAGCAATGCAACGTCTGCTTTTCCCGCACCCTGGCTAACTTTTACCAAGATTTTATTGCTGCGACATTTGGTCATAGGCTGTTCTCCAGGGGAAATTTAAAAAAAAAAAAAAAAGCAATAAATTCTGTGTTCTGAAAGTGTGCATTTAATGGTGATATAGAACTGTGCTTTACTGAGCGCGGACTCTTCTTTTCAATGTCAGTCACTCTGTGTCCTTTATTTGGACTGCAAACATTTTCCACATCCACACAGGAAACAGCTGTGAATCATTAGAAAACTGCCACTACAACTTACAGGGCCAAGGATATTTTGTAACACTGCAGGGAAAGGTCACAGAGGGCTGAACTGTTAACCTTACAGTAAACAGACTGACACTAAAATGACTTCTGTACCACTGGCTGACTCTGGCTCAGTTGGCCTTGGTGTGTGAAAGCACACTCAGAATCTCTGGGAAAGGTAAACCAGTTTTGTCTGTGTGAGTGTGTGCATATAAATAAATGATTGCTATATCACGCCCCATTTCCCATCTGCTATTTGTTTAAAGATGTGGTTCAGAGAATGAAAGAAGCAAAAGTAATAAGTAGTTTGTTCTTGCCACTGTGGGGTTCTGCCACATCACACAGTTATCAAGAGGAATACATAAAGTCCTGTGGTATGAACAAATAGTTTATTATTCCATATTTTAATAGCATCATGATTTATGAGAAAATCCCAGCAGTAAACTGAAATAGTCCTTTCTGTTTAGAATCCCCACACTGGTGGGGCATATCAGTTCAGGATAACACATCAGCAGTGCTGTTTTTGCGTTTTGTATAATATATACAGCGTGATATAAACAGCGTGTATATAATATATACAGAAGTGATGGGCAGGTTTGGCCTTAGGGATAGGAACTTGGAAGGACAGGCAGTGGTAGACTTTGCCAAGAGAATGGAAATGGCAGTGGTAAACACCTATTTCCAAAAGAGAGTAGAACACTTGATAACTTACAAGAGTGGAGGCAGGTCTACACAGATAGATTATATTCTATGTAGAAGAGGTCTTCTGAGGGAGGTTAGCGACTGTAAGGTGGTGCCAGGAGAGAGTGTAGCCAAACAGCATAGGATGGTAGTGTGTAAGATGGTGATGGAGGTGAGGAAAAGGAAGAGGGTGAAGACAGAGAAGAAAATCAAATGGTGGAAATTGAAGAAAGAGGAATGTGAAGAATTCAGGAAGGAGGTTAGGGCAGTGCTGGGCCGTGTTGAGGAATTCCCAGATGACTGGGACGCTACGGCAACAGTGATTAGGGAGACAGGTAGGAAGGTGCTAGGTGTGGCCTCAGGACAGAGAAAGGAGGACAAGGAAACCTGGTGGTGGAATGTTGAGGTTCAGGAGAGTGTACAGAGAAAGAAATTAGCGAAGAAGAGATGGGACAGTGAGAGAACAGAAGAGAACAGGCTAGAGTACAAAGAGAGGGCAAGGGAAGTGAAGAGGGAAGTGGCCAAGGCCAAACATAAGGCATATGAGGAGTTGTATGAGAGGTTAGATACAAAGGAAGGGGAAAAGGAGTTGTACAGGTTGGCGAGGCAGAGAAATCAGGCTGGGAAGGATGTACAGCAGGTTAGGTTGATTAAGGACAGAGAGGGAAGTGTCATCACCAGTGAGGAAAGTGTGTTGAAGAGATGGAAAGAATACTTTGAGGAACTGTTAAATGAAGAAAACGATAGGGAACGTAGGAATGAGGAGCCAGAAATGATTAGGAAGGAGG
>CAAKHB010005572.1:0-27273 GCA_901007665.1 Aeoliscus strigatus | reverse complement strand
TTTAAAAGATGAGTTCATCGTCTTCACGAGACACTTTCCATACATGTGGTTCAGTAAAGGAAATGTGAACAGTGTCATCTCCACACTTCATTCATGGTGTTTGATGGCCCCCCCTCTTTTTGAAGAGGGAGATGATATTTTTGTTCTTTGTCCCTGATCATCTCTGACACAGATCATCAGATGATTTGATTCAGACTGTAGGTCCAGGCAGCTTCAAGAGTCAGGTGGGGGGGTACTTGAGGGAAGTAGTAAAATCAGCTGTTGTACAGGTGGAATGTATGAATGAACTGGGGGCGGGGGGGTCCTACTTTTTGCTGACCGCTTGTTTGCTCACTCTCTTACACTGAGTTTTCAAGGTTTTTGTGGATTCACTGTTTGTATTTTATAGTTAATAAATGAAAGTAACCAGCAGACATTGGAGCCTGTAGTTTTTATTGTTTAGTCCGTCCGTCAAACACCCTTTGTCCCCGTGCTCAGCCTCCTGACCACTCGTGGGTTTTCATAGTCTCCTAATACAGACGATCAACTTGGTATATTGATATGAATGAATTGAATTTCAACACTAAAGTTGACGCTTTAGTGTTTTTATGTTTGATCTTTTAAATGGGAATAAACAATGTGATTTTGAAGGATCCACGGATGTTGTAGGTTCATTCATTCATTAATGAACAACGTACACATTTACACAGTCTGAGATGCGTTGTCAGCAGCTTTGTCGTCTTCTGTCATCTTCCACTGTGTTTGTCTTTTCTACAGTCACTTCTTCTCCTCCTACTTTTCCAGCATTACCCTCTGCGGCCAGCACGAGGCGCTCTCTCCCCCGTCCGTGTGTCCGGACTGTGATTGGTCTGCTGCCTCGAACACACCTCTTATACGTGCGCGCGTTGATATCCAGCTTCGTGGTACAGATGATCCTGATCGCCATGATCTCACTAAGTCAGTCCTGGATCAATGGAGTTGATCCAGGACTGATTAATCGAGACCCCAGGTGACCGATTGATTAAAAGCAAACAAATGTGATTTATTTTGGAAAATATTCGATTATATATATATATATATATCATATAATATGGAATATTTACAAGTTACACGTGCAACTTACTGTAACTTAACACACGTAAAGTAAAGTAACACACACTCACACACACACATATAATTCCTGTAAAATAGCTCATGGAGACGTGGTTAGTGGACAGTTTGAAAGTATTTTGGGGAGTTTAGGTCATGTGACCTAAGCGCTCTTGCACTGACTATTTTTTTCGTTTTATTAACCATTTGTAAGTTTACGACGGTCCCTAAAGCAGGATTCACGACCACGGCTGACTTCAGTCAAATGTTGAATGTTCAATGTGTGTGTGTGTGTGTGTGTGTGACCTACCATCTGCAGTTCATAGAAACAAGGCACATGAACTTGCTGTCCCCTGACAGATTTGCTTTCATTCTCCATGAACTTCCAACCTCACTCATTCACTCCTCTTGTCTGCTGCTCTTCCTCATGTGTTGTGTTTTATAAAATCCATTTGACTGTTGTGTCAGTACGTCAAGTGTCCTATCGTCGTCAGGTTGACAGACTGAGAGAGCAATAGAAACCAACCAGACTCATTCACACTTCCATCGATGGAAAACATTGGTTGAGTTTTGAAACCGTTTACTTCAAATCCTCCACAAAATGGAACTGGAAGCGACAGATCTTTTGTTGTCTTTGATTGAGCTAAACATAGTTGATACGGTTAATGTGAAAATAAAAACACGGGTAATATGCAAATTTCCCCGGTTGTTTGCAAACTACCTATGTTTTTGGGTAATGTGCAAAGAACGTTATCAACATTATCAAAGCTAAAATACCTAGGTAGCTAACAATCCGTTAGCTAGCACTAACCCTAACCCAAACAACTCGGGAGGGTTTGTCACATTAGCCGTAACATGGTCATCAGATATGAGAAGAGTTTTCAGCAGGTTTGTTGTTTTTCAGCGGTGAAGCTGCTGTGGCTGCGCTCATCATTGTCTCAGTCTGAATTCAGTCGAGGTGTGCTCCGCTAAGCTCTCTTGTTTTCAAACTGAAAGGGTTCTGCTGATGCGGTGGTGTTTCCAAAAGGACATTTGGCGTGGAGTGTGTGCGTCAGTGCCCGTCGCACGCGGTGTTTGTGTGAAGTTGAGCATGCATGTGCTGCGTGCGTCCGAGGACGCTGTCAGTTTTGGGCGATCTCCTGGGTCGTGCGCCGGTCGTGTGTGTCAGAGGGATTGGATTCACCACAGCTGTCTGTGAACTAGTATGAGAAAATGGGTCAAAGACAAATAAAGACTTTAAACTTGAAAAAAAGTCCATTATCCACGTTCTATCTTTATTAGAGTTCTGTATACTGTACAACTCTACAACAGGGATTTGTTTTAAAAATGCAATATGCTGCTGATAATAATGCTTGATGATCATGTCCACGTAGCTGGTTCTCAAATGGGGGTACTTCAGATAGGAAACATATATTTGAAAAAAGCAGAAGACCTAATAACAATAAATAAGTTGAGAAATAAATATTATTTATAAAAAGTTCAATAAGACACTTAATATCCCTTAAAAAAACAGTCTTGTCTCAAATCAAAGTTGGTTTGACCCAGTGACCATGAATGCATCATCACTAGATCACCCGCTTATACCGTGAAGATGCGCTGTAACGATGCTGCAGAAACACGTGGAAAAGAAGTTGAAACCAGAGCCAGCGACATACCGACAGTACATAGAAGATTAGGTCTAATGGGATTTACAACCCACCAAAGGCATGTTTTCTGTTCTGTTTTGTTTTCTGTTCAGTATCTCCAGTGGCATCTCACCACAAAATACAGATGTCATGTTGATGAGCCACCAGAGTTCTTTTAGCGGAAACCCTCTGACTGTAAGTCATCCAAAAACGCACCGTGAAAACCCTCCACTACATCAGCCAAAGCCAAAAAATATGTTCACCGCAGCTAAAGACCTGGGGCCTGTACCACCAAGACGGATTTTGTTTTAGCGATAAGTTCAGGGTTAACCCTGGGTTTTCTGTTCACGAAGACGGATTTCTTTTTATCAAGACCTGTCTCCATGGAAACTTAGCGTGAACCACTATCCTGCCCCGGAGCAGGGTAATTGTCAGGACTGAATCCGATCCTGTAAACAGCACCACCCACACCCACCCACAGTTCAATGTAACGTGTATGTTTCATTTTTGGATCCCATAAGAGGACACATTAAGTTTATTACTTTTTTATTTATTATTAAGTTATCAATTTCATTTTGTAAACAAAATGTTATTTTATATATTTTTTGTTTCTTCATGCAATATTTGCAACGTTTGCAATTATGCGTCAGGTACAAGCTAGTTTAACTTTAATAACTCGGACAGTGATGGCACAGCATTGGACCTCTGTTGTTTCTGCCGAAAATGTTTTGCGCTGGTTAAGAGGTACTTAGCTGAAAAAATATTTCACGGGGTACGTGAGTGAGATAAGATGTAATGTGGTTTTTTAACGTCTTTTGTTTCAAACATTATGAATATGCTTTGCGCGACAGAAATGACATGACACATCTTTGACCCAGATGCATCATTGACAGAAGTGGTTCATTTTTTCACGTTTGCATTTTCCCTTTATTGTTTAAAACTACTACTTCAGGGCTCTGAACATGCACAGTGATTTAGGCCGTTATGTGTTCGTAGTAGTTGTTTGCGGCACACAGTGACATGTCACATCAAGTGCTGTCGAATCTGTTGCACAGTTCTGTTATCTCACCTACTTATCTGACCTACTTGCACAAAGAAATACCGCCAACGTTTGCCCATGAAGTGTCGGAGCACCTGTGACGTTCAGACTTTGACCCCGGAGGTAAACATAGCCTGTGTATGAGTGGTGTTAGAACGACCAATGTTCACATAGTTAATTTAACTTTAACGAGTGGAGACGTGTGACATGCCCATCTGTGAGAAGGTGAGCCCCCCTTCTCACCGCGCGGTACCCACTACCTGCCCGCTTACAATAGGCATTCGGCAAAAGTACAAACAGTCACACACTTACTTCCTGTTTCCGGCGTCCAGTCCGAAGGCGCCCCAAGCGGGAGCGCGCACCGCAAGGAGGGCGCCATTTAAAGGCCATCCCCAGCAGAGGGCGCCGGGAATCAGAAAAGGGGCGTGGGCTTAAACCACGATTACAGTTGGGGTTGTTTTGGTGTGCAGGGGTGTTGTGGTGTACTATTAATGTTTATTTTACTGTCTCAAAATGTTTATTTTCTCATTGTGCTTATGTTGGGTGTGTGGGATTAATTGATGTCCCCCTCAGTAATGGTATGGCCTAATTGACCTTATCTCACCAGCTATTTAAAGGAGAGCTCATTCGGGCTGAAAGGGGAGAGAGAGGAGGAGGTGTCTTGGTTCTGGTTGGTACGGATTCGTGGAGAGAAAGAAATAAAAGTTATTACAACGTCATCGCTTTTCCTTGGCTTTTTGTCTCACTAATCCAGTGGGTCCACATCCCAATAGTAGGGGTGACCGCATCGGTCCCTCACACCATCACACTTCAAGCTGAATGCAAAGCTTCCAGAACCAGACACATATTTCTGCTGATGGATTCTGAACTTTGGAGGCAGCAGCAGCGCCCTGTTGAGTTTTTCCATATTTATTTTAGACTTGGGTCCCTGGTGTCTGGCACCTACAGATACATGATAATACAGAGTAATTCAAACACTCAGGTTGGAACGTAAACGTGACTTTAGTCACAGCTGAACCATCTCATCAGTTCACGTCCTGTTGTTCTTACAAACCCCCTCTCTTCCTCCTCATCGTCACATGCTGTGACCCTCTGACCTTTATGACTGTAAAGTCATGTCTTCACACTCCCATTATTTGTCTTTGGTCACCTAGTAAATATAGTCTTGGTGAGACGGGGGTCTCTATCGCCAGAGATTTCCCCAGATGTTCTATTATTTTTACCTAGAACAGTTGTATGAAATTACGTTCCCATAGCACATGTAGGAAAGTCCCTGCTGAGAGTTATCAGGTAATAGACCCGTCGTGTGTGTGTGTGTGTGTGGGGGGGGGGGCTATGTATTAACTCCCTCTGGTCTTGTTAATATGCCTCCCAGAATTCTCTTCCCCTCCTCCTCGTTTAGTTCACGTTCCAAATCCCACTCTCTGATGATCGGTCTGTTTGACAGGTTCTTCTCGTGAGCAGCAGTCGACATCCAGACCAGTGGATTGTTCCAGGAGGAGGAATGGAGCCAGAGGAGGAGCCGTGTGGGGCTGCTGTCAGAGAGGTGTATGAAGAGGTGACACACACACACACACACACACACACACACAGACACACAGACTGGTGGTTGCCATGCTCACCGATAGACTACTAGTTGTCGTGTTCACTTGTGCAAACAACGCTGTATGCGAGACGTAATTAAAGATCAACTGCTCATGCAACTGGTCACTGCAGGAGCTCATTCAGCTCAATCCATGGACAGAACATATTTAAAGAATCAGTGGGCATTTAGACCTGCAGTGTGAATGTAGCCCCAGATGTGCTGCCATGGAATATCACATGTCCTTGTTGGAGCATCTTCATCGATAATCTGTTGAGAATCAGCTCAGGAGAACATCTTGTTTTGGTCATTAAACAAACAGCAGAGAGAGACGTTGATTTCTTGCTGACGTTACGAGCAGCACTCAGAGGCTCAGACACATTGGTTTGTGTTGACTGGTTCGAGCCGTGACGTCTGGATCCTCCCCAGGCCAGACGTGAACCTGACCAACCACAGAGCTGCACTCATAATTCAAATCATTAGGTTTCAACTGCTGCACTCACAAAACACACATCAGGGTCATGTGATTGCTCCAGTTTGTGTGTGTGTGTGTGTGTGTGTGTGTGTGTCTGTGTGTGTCTGTCTGTCCGTCCGTCCGTCCGTCCGTCCGTCCGTCCGTCCTTCCTTCCTAAGGATGCAAAGGGGCAGACACTTTCCAAGGGAGTTCAGGAACTAGTCAGTGGACCATGAACTGGTGCTAGCTTTAGCTAACATGCAGCATGTACTGTACGTTCTCAGCAGCCATCTACTGTATGAAAACCACCATCATCCTTCAGACCTACATCACTTCCTGTCGCCCACGGGCTCCAGCGTGTGCCCTCAGTAGTCCAGGGTTCATGTGGTGGAGGAAGCACAGTGCAGGTAGGGGGGTGTGGCCTCCAGGGGGCGTGGCCTCAGTCCACCTGCAGTCAGCAGTGTTCTACGGCCACGTGACTGATGAAGAACATCCATGTTCTCAAGTGGACGCGCATGAATTCTACTGGTTTTAGTCAAGATGATCTTCAGATACAACTACATTTAAAATCCCTGTGAAGGTCCAAACTTCACATGTTTAAATTCCTGTTAATTCCTGTAGAAACCTTTTGCACCTTCCACACTTTATCATCACAACTGGATTCTTGCGCCTGAAGTAGAAAAAACCTTGTTAGTTGTGGATTTTGTTCTCACTGTTCTCAGACAAATGTCTGATCCTTCACTGACCTGATACATGTGTCCTTACATATAATACTCCACAGGGTTAAGAGTCACATGCTGTCTGTCTGTCCGTCCAAATGTCAGCAGGTTGTAACAAACAGTGAGATCAGAAAAGACTCATGTGGTCCGTTCCACTTGTGACTGCTCCTCGTGTCGGGTCGTCCTGACATTCAGACCATTTTCTATCTGTGCTGTGATGTCACTGGGTGTCCTGTCCTACCAGATGTGTTTGTCATGCTGAGCTGAGATGTGCTGCTCTAATGTACCTGATAACCAACCAGCTGTATGAGAACACACGTCTGATTTTCCACACACACTTAACACACACACATTACGTTCCTCACCAGCGTTATTTGACACTGTCGTAGGACATTTGATGAGTTTCCATCCTGTGTGTCCAGGCCGGTGTGAAGGGACACCTTGGAAGACTGCTCGGGGTTTTTGAGGTAAGCTTTCTTCCGTTCCACTCTGTTAAATTGTACACAATAGCGTCAGTCACATTAGTTGAACCCTTGCTTTTTTTATTTGTCATGCACTTTTTATTCAGCTGTACTACAAGTGTGAAGTCACTGTAGAACAAATGCAGCAGTGTCTTAGACGTTCATCTTTCATTACGAATATTATACTTGGTCAATGTGCTTGTAATCAACCCTGTAGGTGTATTTGCTGTCCATTTGAAATGCTCAAAATAAAACCTCAGTCAGGGGTTTCAAACTCAACCTACCTGGGGGCCGCTGTAGGCAGAGTCTGGGTGAGTCTGGGCCAATCTGGGCCAAATCAGTCCGCATCCTCTGATTGGTCCCTACAGACAGGGGGATGTCCTCTGATTGGTCCCTACAAACTGAGGGACGTCCTCTGGACGTCCTCTGAATGCATGTCTACAGACAGGGGGACGTCCTCTGATTGGATGTCTACAGACAGGGGGCCGTCCTCTGATTGGTCCCTACAGACTGAGGGACGTCCTCTGATTGGATGTCTACAGACAGGAGGATGTCCTCTGATCGGATGTCTACAGACAGGGGGGCGTCCTCTGATTGGAAATGAAGTACAGTATATGCAAGATTTCACAGGACTTACTCTGGCAGCTATTCAAACACAAACACACCACTTGGCTTTAGCACCATTTTATGTCCCCTTAAATGTCCCTTAGCCTCCTGGGCAAACCCAAGAAGTAACTGTAAGCAAAAGTCATAAATCCTTAATAAATGTTGACATCCACAAAACATGTCAACAAGCCTTCCACCGTTTACCCATTTTGCATATAACTCATAATAAGTCAAGAACTAAGAATATAATAAGAACTAAGACTAAATCCATGATAATGGTGCCGTCCGTCGTCACAGCACTCCCGGCACCGTCAGTCTCATATACCCCACAGAGATTGGTAGGTTCTTCCAGCTCCAGCTAGTGCAACAAGCGCCTGTGCCATCTTCTGCATGTTTGGAAATTGGGCTGCACTTAAAGAAGCATCCGGAATCTAGAACTCATTCAGTTTAAGAGAGTTGAACTTTTCCTTTAAGACGACGTCACATTGGAGATCAGATTCCAACTGCAACTCCTGTGGTGCCGTCACATTTTTCAAAATCTGACTGCTGAATTCTTGGCGCAGGTCATCCAGTGGTTTCCTTTATTTGTTCACGTTGTGAAAGGTGCTGAGCCTGCAAGCTAGTTTCCAACCTCTGAGCAGTAGCCTTCCATTCTTGCGTTGACTGGTTGTTAGCGTGATTAGCATGCTCGGTGGAAAAGTGATGGCTGATGATGTATTCCTTTTAAAACCACAACTGTTTCTTGGCCAATAACACATCCATCCTTTGACCGCACGTCAGTAGAAAAGTATTTAGTTGTCCGTTCCTTATCCTGGCTCCGTTCCTCTTCACCCTCTACACTGCAGACTTCTCATACAACACACCCACTTGTCACCTGCAGAAGTTCTCCAACCATCGTCTGCCTCATCACAGATGGGGACGACACAGAGTACAGAGAACTGACGCAGGACTTCCAGGTGCCACTGGAACCGCCTCCAGATCAATCCAGGGAAAACCAAAGAGCTGGTGGTGGATTCCAGCCGATGAACGCTCTGCCCCCTACCACCGGTGAACATCCAGGGAACGGACATGGAGATGGTGACATGTTCTGAAGACCTGGGTGTTCACCTGAACACTAAACTGGACTGGAGACACAACACAACCACACTTTACTAGAAAGACCAGAGCAGACTTTATCTGCTCAGGAGATCGAGGTCGTTTAGAGTGCAGGGGACACTGCTGAAGACCTTTTATGACACTGGGGGAGCAGCATCACGACGGCTGACAAAGTGATCAAGAAGGCCAGCTCTGACCTGGGACGCCCCCTCGACTCAGTGGAGGTGCTAGGATAGAGGAGGACGATGGCTGAGCCGTCATCCATGAGGGAGAACGACTCTCACCTCCTACAGGGGGGTGACAGCAGTGGAGAGCTTTTTCAGCCACAGTGTGTGAAGGAACGCTATCGCAGGTCCGTCCTTCCTGCAACAGTCAGACTCTACAACCAGCAGTGGCCCCAGTAGACCAAGACTTCCAAACCGACTGCTCTAGGATACACACTGACTGTGTCCACTTACACCGGGCAATAGACCAATAGACCAATAGACCAATAGACCAATATACCAATATACCAATAGACCAATATACCAATAGACCAATATACCAATAGACCAATATACCAATATACCAATATACTAATAGACCAATATACCAATAGACCAATATACCAACAGACCAATATACCAACAGACCAATATACCAACAGACCAATAGACAATATACCAATAGACCAATATACCAGTATACCAATAGACAATATACCAATATACCAATATACCAATAGACCAATAGACAATATACCAATAGACCAATATACCAATATACCAACAGACCAATATACCAGTATACCAGTATACCAGTATACCAATAGACCAATAGACAATATACCAATATACCAATAGACCAATATACCAACAGACCAATATACCAATATACCAATAGACCAATATACAAATATACCAATATACCAAAAGACCAATAACCAATACACCAATATACAAATATACCAATATACCAAAAGACCAATATACCAACCTTTCAATCAGGTGCATTATTACTCCCATGTTCAATATCAATACTCCAGTCAGGGGTACCATGACCCAACTGCAGTATCACTACCTATTGGTCATATTTCATTCCTCCTTGTTTATATTCCTTCTGATATTTAATGCCCTTCTTACTGATGCCCTCTATGCTTGCTATGCACTTTGCTGTGTCATACCTCACATTTCTCCACTGTGGGACTGATAGAGGTCTATCCTTTCTGAAATGTCCCGTAGGTGTGAATGTGAGTGTGAATGGTCGTCTGTCCTTCATGTGGCCCCTGGGGTGTACCCCGCCGTCCACCTGTTGACAGCTGGGATCGGTTCCAGCGTGACCCGTAAACAGGAAGAAGATGAATGAATGAATGAATGAATGAACGAACGTGCTGTTTGTGGATGTCCATTTTAGCATGTCTACTGCAGTAGAGGTTTACACAACAAACGTATGACTCTTCACGTGAACCTTTGCAGCATAATCAAGACCGAAAGCACCGGACGTACGTGTATGTCCTTACAGTGACGGAGGCCCTGCAGGACTGGGAGGACTCTGTCAACATAGGTGAGCTCAGATAACACCCAGACGTAATGTTCCGTTAGTACTCACAGAGGTTGTTTGTTGAACCTGTATGAATATAAACTACGACAGGAGTTCATCTGGTTGGCAGCAGCAGACTTTTCCAGATAAATTGGTGCGTTCCAGTTGTTGACAAGAACAATCCATTCTTCAACACATTCTGTGGTGTTCCACGTACAACTACACCGTAACAGCAGTCCCATCGACAATAAAACAGTTGTGCGTGTACGAGTCATGGAAATGGACACAAGAGACCTACGTGATACCAGAACAGTAAAAAACAGTTTATTCTGACTGATGATACTGCACGACTGACGCCATCTTGGATTCTGAACTCGGGGGTCGTCTGAGTTGGACCCAAGTCAGACTTAGTGGGTTATGGGGAACGTTCCATTTGTCAGCTGTGTCTAATGTCAAGTGGAACTCTCCAGCCACTGCTTTCATTCTTGGAGAACCAAGTCCATCAGAAGTTCCACTTCCCCTCATCAATTGGAAGAGAAATCACCAGGTTGTCTTGAGGAGAACACAGAGCCAGGACCTGTTTCATGGAAATGCCTTGTAAAATAACACCGGTCTTGGTACTTCAGAGGCTGCAGCATGTCTTCACCAGAGCGTCTGACCACACAGTACCAGCAGGTCGGTCTAGAATAGATCTAAAAGGATCCTGACTCATCTGCTCTCTGTGACAGAGACACAGTTCCCAGAAATAAGGGCCCACTCTTTCAATGAAGAAAAAATCACCTGTTTCTCCCACAACGGACACACACGACACATAAATACCTTTGTGCTCTGGGAGACACGGATGCAAAAAGGCTGAGGATGATGAAGTTAGTAAGACAAACTCGTGCACTCAGTCGATTAAAAAAATTAATGGAATTAATTACAGGATTTTGTAATAAATCGGATTAATCACATTTTAATGTCATATCTGCTGAAGGTCTCCTGATAAAGAATTTGACTTCTAGGATATTGGTAAATTGTAGTGCATGACTAATCAATTGAATACAGTAAAAAGAGAAGGTTTGAAATCCAGTTTTTTATTGGTGAACTGTGCTTCATAAATGAAATCCAAAAGTAAAGGTCAAACACATCCGCTATGCCAGGTGCATTATTCAAAAATGTAATACAAATACAGCAATACAGTGAAATAAATACAATTATGGAATAAAATAAGGCTGTCTCAAATAGGCACGTAAGCTCAATAATTCAAAAATGAATGCATGGCACTGACGCTGCAGGAGTAGCAGTTGTCCATAGGCTCTTGCGTGAGCTGCCCCCCACTCCAGTGGACACTCATGCATTCTAATGCACGGCTCAGCGTTGTAGCGGGCTAGAGGCCCCTGCTCCTCCTTGTCAGAGTCAGAGTCTGATGATTTTCATTTTTCTGTTGTGGATTTGCTCATTTGCCCCAAATTCAGCTAGCGTGGGTTGCCTGAACATGTTTCTCATTTCAATGGTACGTCAGGCTGGAGTTGCTCCGGTGGTAAGAGAACTCCTTTTTGCAAAAACTACAAATCACAGCGTTTTTATTTATCGTCCCGTCTCTGTTCTTTTAGTACATAAACTTGTCGTTCAGTGTCCCGACTGAGGACACACTGTCCTCATCCTCCTGAGTCTTGTCCATGTTGTTAATTTGCCGGCGCAGGTGACGTAACACGGCCGAGAAGACTACGGGTCCTTCAATGGGCCAAAATTCAAATGCGCAAGCATTGGCTCGCCACCGTTGATACTCATAATTAATTGCGTTATTTTTTTAACGCGTTTGATTGTAATTAATTAATCAAATTAATGCGTTAAAATGACAGCACTAAGACAAACTCCAGTTTACACACTAACCTGTAAATGGTGGTTTTAAAATTCCATCCTGCTGCGAGTTGGAGTTCACAGGCTGAAAGATTTCTGTAGGGTGATCGGGGCTGAATGCGGAGACAAAGCTGAGGACAACTGTTTTTTTGCCAGAGAAACTGAGCACATCAGGAGACAACGGAGCCTGTTTCCTCCTGGACCCAAACATTCGATTCAGTGCGATGTTTAGCAGTAGTTTCTGTGTTATTTATTCATCACAGTGGTGGTTTGGTCGACGGTGAGTCACTGACCCCAGACCAACGTATTCAGATTTCTGTCAGTGCTCAAAACCAGCTGGACGGAGACACAGACGCAAGTTCACAGGTCCAACGGTCCACAGACGTTCATCGTCATGAGCCGATGGAAGAATTAGGAGTTGTTAAATTGGAACCGTAAACCTGGGGGATGTAACTTCCAGTCAAGAAGGGCTGGAGGTGTGTGTTTTCAACAGTTTGTCAGGGATGACCCGGAGGATTGTTCCTGTGGAGTTTCAGTTGTTAGCCTCGTCCCACCACCGTCACGTCCTGCCCGTTGTTGTGTCGATGAGAGGCTGTGCCTTTCGTCAACCTCCACATGCTGATGTGTGTTTCTGTCATTGGTGCGTAGGGAGGAAGCGTAGGTGGTTCCAGGTGGATGAAGCCATCCGCGTCCTGCAGAGCCACAAGCCCGTCCACGCCGAATACCTGCGCAGACTGAAGAACACCTGCAGTCCAGTTTGTAGCTCAGCCAAAGGCAACACGCTGATGGACAACACCCCCCCTCACTATGATGTCTGCGCCACACCGTCGTGGGAGCTAGTGAACAGATAGGACGCTGAGCAGCAGAATGGACGTCTGCATCAGCGGAGGACGTCACATGGGCCCTTTGAACCCATGTGACAGTGTGAAGTGTTTTCTACGACTACCACCAGCCAATCGGGCTCCTGATGGGTTCTTGTGAAAGTGCTCCGACACAGAACGTGAAGGTGGTTTTTAGGCTTCTATACCAAATAACATTAGACATTGGGTCTGATTCATGAGACGTGAGCAGGATGAATTTGTGTGTAAATGTGTAAAGTCCATCGAGACAATTGTAAATTGTGATGTTATGGGCTATACAAATAAATTGAATTGAATTAAACTAGTCATAGGTGGTGATTGGCGTGCATCTTCGCGTTCAATCATCATCAATATTTTAGTGGCTCTGACAAACTAAATCTAAACATGCTGCCGACCACACGCTGTACTTTAAGAATGCACCTAAACTCATGTCACAATGGGAAATGACCATTTTAATTCATATTCACAGATACCTTTAATGACAGAAGATTAAAAACCTTTACATTTAGTTCAGGTAGTTGGCAGTCAGCAGTTTTAAGATCCACATTAGGTTCATGATTGGGTATTATTGATATAAATTGATTGAATAGATTACACGTTCTTTCTACTTGTTTTAGAAATAATATATAAGAAAGTGCTGCTGCCCTCAGTACGCGCTTTACGCGATGTGTGTAGGGGGCGCACCAGAAAATAGAGGAATGGAAAAAGGACCACAATCATAAAAATAAAAATGGTGAATATGTATCTGTTGAGTGGATTTATAGATAATTTATGGAGATAATTCACAATCACAAGCCAAATCTTAAATTCTCAATCTTAAAACTGCTAATCGCCAACTAATTGAAGTACATTTTTAAAATCTGTTGTCATGTTTATAGCACACGTTTCAAAAGAAACTGTGCATTGTGTACATAACAGAGCACAATATGAATTAAAATTGTAATTTCCAATCGTGAAAACATTATTTCAGTGCATTCTTCAATTTACTCAAGCGTTATGTGGTCGGCAGCGGGTATGGATTTTGTTAGGAGCTACGAAAAGATCGGAGCTGTTGAAATACAGTGTTGATAAATGACACCGTACAGTCGACACACACTTTTGATCTGCTCACATTTCATGAATGACAACGAGAATCCAACATTCCCAGTCTGTCACCGCCCCTGACGACTGGACGTCCCTCCAGCTCCTTCATTGGTCATTGGCGCTTCATGGTGCAGACATTTCTGTCTATTTCAGGTTGACTGGTGTTCATGATCTACACTCGTATTCAGGGTCCCGCTGCACAAAACCAAGATAGGGGATTTAAGCCACGGTGATCCTGACTCAACTTATCCGTGATCCAGTTGCACAACAGTTGCACAGACGAAAGGTCAATATGTTAGATCTGATTTTGCAGGAGGTTTTTAGTAGTAGTAGCCTTTGATGTAGACGTGTACACACAAATTAACAAACGTTTCACTCATCGTGTGGATGATTTTCTGTTCATGCAGTCGTATCACTCTGAGGGAATCATTCCCACAGTGACTTAGTGCCATACGTCTTTATTCATGGTGATTTGAAGAGGAAGGGTTCCATGGATGATTACTAATACAACTGGGTTTCTGTGGAGTGTTTCTGTTACAGGTAATGTGAAAAAAATGGTAATATGCAAATTATTTGGGTTATTTGCACATAACCCGAAAACATGGGTAGTTTGCATATTACCCTTTTTTCACATTACCTGTAACATTATGACTGGATTTGCCAAGTGAATTACGGCCAGCAAACCGTAATGCCGCTCATGTGACTTATTTATCTGATAGAGGGCAAAGTCTGTAGGAACAGGACCAGCTCCGAAAAACATCTGCCTCAGTGTGTAGCGTTGCACACGTTTCCAAATGCCTTTACAAATAAATCGTGTGTAAACTCTGTGAATATTGTTCACCAACATGAACGTACGTACTTTCTTCTCAGCGTTTGTCAAACTGTACAACAAAGGAGCGGTGGATTTATTATTAGTTTATTGTCTATTGAGGAATATATGAACGTGAATGCACCTGAAACATTCATTCATCATCTCCCACGTTGCTCTGGAGCTGATCCCAGCTGTCAATGGGTGAAGGGCACACAACCCTTCACACTCACATTCACATTCACACATACGGGTAATTTACAGGGACCAATTAACCTCAGCACGCTTTTGGAGGTGGGAGGAAGCCGGAGTACCCGGACCAGCGCTGACAACCATCTGCACGAGGAACAGTCGGAATGAGATGCTCTGTCGTCACTGGATTCACCATTTGTCTGACGGGAATACTCTGTACATCCTCCTCGGCGTAAATCGTCGAAATAAATGTGGTCTAAATGCCTGATTTCCAAGACGAGTGCGGGTACAGAAGATAAAACTAAAGAGTGAAGTTGCAAAGAGCCGGACTCGGAGCTGAGCTGCCCCCAGGACCCGCCCACCACTCGCTGCTCCGCCGCTCCTGCCTGAGCCCGATCAGGTGTCTGTGCCACTGACACGGAAACTGTTCCTGGAAAAGACATCGGCTTCTGCGTTCGGACAAACGCAGCCGAGGCCATGCTCAGACGGATACTCCAGATGGTGAGTGTGTGGGCAGCACAGTGACTCGTATCGCGTTCGGTGATTCGAAACGAGTCGTCTTCCGAGGGGAACGTAGGCCTATCCTTGTCTGTTTTCATGGTGGGTACGCGTGTTATGTCGGGGGAAGTGGCGCCAGTGGGCGGGGTATCCGTGTGCCGCTAGTGGAATGCATGGAATGGAAAAAAAACACGCTTCCGTCAGTTTGCGGTCAACATATCAAGCGATCCTGGCTTAGCATTAGATGCTAACATGACACGACTGACTGCTGCTACCACAGACTGCTGTAGCATGCTGGTACCTGTTTTCATAACACCACAGCCAAACAATTAGCTAACGTATGAACTCATACGACTCGTCTAGGATGAAAACACCGCTAGCTAACCCAGCTGCCCGTGAAAATCTCCTCATCTTCATAGTTTCCTATAGCTAGTCGTGTTGTCGCGGTGACGTTAATTCAATTGATCTGAAACTCCTCCTCATGCTAACCCTGCCGTTAGCGCTACATTGGCTGTTTGGGAGTCGCATGCCAACTACAGAACTACAGCCTGGACATAAACATGTAACTTATTTAATACTCTTTATCTCAATGTTAATGGTGATATGGTCGTTTAGACAGTTGACCCGCTTGTCACAAACAGGAGAACGTTGGTTAGCTGTCGACTTAGCCCCTTAGCGGGACGACATTTCCCATCATACACTGGGGTTTCCTCGGTAGTCTTGGCCTGACAGCCCAGAAACAGTTCAATTAATCAAAAACACCACTTTTAGATTAGAGATGATATGAGTGGATAATGGCACACCCGGATATCCAGAATGCAACGTCATGGAAGTAAGAAATGGCCAAACATTTGACATTAAAGGAACGGTTCCCTCAATCCATCAATGATTGACCTCATGTCACGTCTCAAGCGAAGGTACAGGGAAGATGGTGACCACCAGTTCTTTCCTTTATTTACACTGATCTCCAGGTATTGATTCTCTATAGATAGATTTATCTCATTTCCAGCGGCACAACAGCAATAAGGGCAAACAGGACCCAGAAAGCAAAAACCCACCTGACTGAAATTAAAATAGTAAGTGGAATAGGTCCAATAGATCATTGACGGATCTCTCTTTAACTTAAAGCTCTTACTGAATGGCGCCCTCATGACAAAAATATCAGTACATAATGTTTAATGTACAGTTATATAACATGATAAATACAGTGTGTGTGTAAACTGCCATGTTGAATACTGTAAGTTGTCAGCCTTGAATCTGGGCAGTTCTTCATGGATTTTGTCTTTCTGATAAATCCACCTGTAAATATTTAAACCGTGGAGTCGTGTCACATGAAGAGTGCAACCTCCAGTGACACTGCTCATGTCATAGTCCACCTCGGTGCACACTGAACTCATTCATTCATTCCTTCATGTCCACCAGACGCCTGGTGACACAGTTTACTGTGATGATGTTTCTCTGCAGCAGAGAGTAGAAGTCTGGGAGGTTTTTTTACCCTCCTTGCTCCGTCCAACAAAAAGTTTGTCCAACGAGTTTTAGCTCTGGGATGTCTAAAACCTTCTTTGTTTGGATTTGAAATTGAGGGGCGTTCTCCAGAAGTTCTTACAGGATTCCTGCTGTTCTAAACTTCCCTTGTACTTTCAGTATTTTGAAGACCACATCAATGTTTTGTGTCCGAATCAGCCACGGTCTCTCTGTGTTGTACCAAAAGCAGACTGAAGCCACATTTACACTCGAAGCGTTTGTGCCGCGTCGCTACTCTGTTCCGAGTGCGGTCTCAGTTCACACCAGGAGCATGTCACCAGCGAGAACGTCTGACGAGCAACGCGAGACAACGAGGTGGAATGAGAGTCAGGAGACGGCGTGAATTAACAACAACAAACAAGTGCAGGGCTTGGTTTCCTGTTTGATGTGCTCTGTGGAAACTGGCACGACAAAGAAGTAGTAGTAGCAGTAGATGTTTAGCGGCGCGGCCATGACGCGCTCCAGAGTCGCTCCAGAGACGCTGCTGAAACGTTCCACAGCGCAGCCTGTGTGACCCAGCGGAGCAGCAGGCGCTCCCAGTGTAAATTCAACTTGAAGCAGCTCAATAATTCTGTCTGCTGAAACATCACACTGGAAAACAGAGTAAAAACAATACAACCTGGTCATTTCCATCATCAACAGTCAAACAAACCGAACATCTCTGCTCTCTTCTCCAGACTCCTGGGAAAGGAAACTCCCAGAATGCCGATTCGGAGCAGCCCAGTGCTGACCTGAACCACGATGAAACCTCTGAGGTGGCTGACTTTCTTTCATCATCGTTGATGTTGGAGCTGCAGAAGCGACTCAGCTTTTATTCCACGTGTTTGTATTGCAGGGCTTCATCTGTCCTCAGTGCATGAAGTCACACAACTCGGCAGAGGAACTCTTCAAGCACTATGAGCTGTTCCATGATACCGGGGACCTTCCTGCTCATGTGGCCCCCACCAGGTGTGAGACCTACGTTTGTGCTATGGACTTTAACCATGAGACTCCCATCATCACTGTCCATGACAAAAACGTTCCTCCTCCACAACGTCTGTTCCTCCGTTTTCAGGGAGGATCTCACCATGTTACGGCAAGAAGTTCAGGACCTGCATACTTCTCTCAAGGTATTGTGTGTGTGTGTGCGCTAGATCCTTGGAATTCTTGACATTTTATAAATGTAATCACTGAATGACAGAGATGAACACAGATTTCAACATGTTCTTGATGTTTTTAACTGTTCTACAGTTCATTGGTCTCTGTCAGTTTAAACCATCAAGATCAGTCAGGTTCAGTGTGTAAATCCATCCACAGAGAATCATCAGCGTCTGTGTCTATTCTCCCACTTCTCTGGGTCAAAATGCATTGGAACTGTATCGTGGAAAAGCACCATGACTGCACGGACTCACATATCATCGTCATAGATTCATATCGTCATTAAAAAAAAAACAAACCCAGAATGAACCTTGAGGAACACTGGTGGGTGTATGTACCCTCAGTCACACCCAAAAGACTTGTGTGTCTATATGTGTGTTTGTGTGTCTTCACCGCTTTAGGAAGAAAGATGGTTCTCTGGAGAGCTCAAAAAGGAGTTAGACAAAGTCCAAGGACAGCTGAAGCAAGTAATTCCTTCAGATTCTTTACATGTTTTACAGTGGTTTCGTTTTTCCTGGAAGAGTTTCAAACCCAGTGGCGCTGCTTCCTCTTACTGTACCTGTCGGTTTTCTTTCCGTTCCACAGAATGACGGACCGATGAGCTCAGAGGATTCAGGTGGGGGTTGTGATATTTCTAACATGAAACCACAATAGACCAAACGTGTGTCACTAATCTGTGTTTTCTTGTAGTTCTAGAAAAGAAGTTAAATGAATCGGAGGCAGAAAAGTTCAACATCAAGCAAATGAAAGATCTGTTTGAGCAGAAGGCGGCACAGCTGGCGACTGAGATCGTAGGTTAGTGTCTGAGACGGTAGGTTAGTGTCTGAGACTGTAGGCTAGTGTCTGAGACGGTAGGTTTGTGACTGAGAGGGTAGGTTGGTGACTGAGACGGTAGGTTAGTGACTGAGACCGAAGGCTAGTGTCTGAGACCGTAGGGTAGTGTCATAGGTTAGTGTCTGAGACCGTAGGCTAGTGTCTGAGACGGTAGGTTAGTGTCTGAGACTGTAGGCTAGTGTCTGAGACGGTAGGTTGGTGACTGAGACGGTAGGTTGGTGACTGAGAGGGTAGGTTAGTGTCTGAGACTGTAGGCTAGTGTCTGAGACTGTAGGCTAGTGTCTGAGACTGTAGGCTGGTGTCTGAGAGGGTAGGTTGGTGACTGAGACGGTAGGTTGGTGACTGAGACCGTAGGTTAGTGTCTGAGACGGTAGGCTGGTGTCTGAGACGGTAGGTTGGTGACTGAGACGGTAGGTTGGTGACTGAGACGGTAGGTTGGTGACTGAGACGGTAGGTTAGTGACTGAGACCGTAGGTTAGTGTCATAGGCTAGTGTTTGAGACCGTAGGCTAGTGTCTGAGACCGTAGGGTAGTGTCAGGTTAGTGTCTGAGACCGTGGGTTAGTGTCTGAGACTGTAGGCTAGTGTCTGAGACCGTAGGGTAGTGTCATAGGTTAGTGTCTGAGACTGTAGGCTAGTGTCTGAGACCGTAGGCTAGTGTCAAAGGTTAGTGTCTGTGACTGTAGGCTAGTGTCTGAGACCGTAGGCTAGTGTCATAGGTTAGTGTCTGTGACTATAGGTTAGTGTCTGAGACCGTAGGTTAGTGTCTGAGACCGTAGGCTAGTGTCATAGGTTAGTGTCTGAGACGGTAGGCTAGTTTCATAGGTTAGTGTCTGAGACCGTAGGCTAGTGTCAAAGGTTAGTGTCTGAGACCGTAGGCTAGTGTCTGAGACTGTAGGCTAGTGTCTGAGACCGTAGGTTAGTGTCTGAAAACATAGGTTAGTATCATAGGTTAGTGTCTGAGACGGTAGGTTAGTGTCTGAGACCGTAGGCTAGTGTCATAGGTTAGTGTCTGAGAATGTAGGTTAGTGTGTGATATGGTAGGTTAGTGTCTGAGACCGTAGGTTAGTGTGTGAGATGGTAGGTTAGTGTCTGAGACCGTGTGTGTGTCTGTGTGTGCGTGTGTGTGTGTTCATTGGAAGGACTTTCTGTAATTTTTTGTGTACACGTGATGTGTTTGTCAGTATTGTTCAATGTGCTGAACCCCTCAGACATCAAGTCACGCTACGACGAGGAGAAGAGTCTGCGTGAGGCTGCTGACCAGAGACTGTCTAAGTTAACTGAACAGCTGCAACAGGAGAAGAACGAGAAGGAGAGACTGCAGACGGAACTGGTAGAACACAGTCCATTTCTGTTGTTCAACATTCTGTTGTTGAGTCATATGAATGCGACGGCCCAATGTTGAACTCAGAGCAGGAAATGAGTTTTTGAAGAGGAAAGTGACTCTGGTTCAGTCCCACAGAATGAGGCTCTGTGGATTAGTTCTCCACAGCCCTTTACACTAGTAGGGATTCAGTTGACACGCGTTATCAGCAGGGTGTGAATGTCCTTCATACGTCAGTAAACCCTCGGGTGTAAGTCAAAACGTCTGCTCTGCCCCCCAGCTGCAGCGCCCGGGGGTGGAGGACGTGGAGGTTCTACAGAAGGAGCTGGTGCAGGTGCAGACGCTGATGGACTCGATGACGCGTGAGAGGGAGGAGGAGTCGGAACGCCTCAAAGCCCACTACGAGCAGCTGCAGGCTAACTACTCGACCTCAGAGGTGAGAGCACCTGTGGGTGGGGGAGTCCGGGGGTGATTATCAGTTGTGTGATGTGGTGACTCACCCTTGTCTGTCTCTCTTTCCCTCTTTCCAACATTTACTCCTCAAGATGCGTAAACTGGAGGTAAAACCTAGCACCACTTGAATTCACCTGCTCCCTGTTCGGTTTTTACCTCTGTGTTCCTTCCTGCAGTTGTTTTCTGTTTCCTGGGGCCTTGTGTACAAAAACAGAACTACGTACTTCACCACTATTAACGAGTGAAATGACTGAATGAAAGACAACTCCTCCACGGCTCCACTTGTCAACTAACAATTGGAACATGCACATTTATGATCGCATTGTTTCACAACAGGGTGACTAAATGTCATTTCAACCACCCAAGGAGTCTTTGACTCAGCATTCGCAGTAAACGTAGTATGGATGTGCTTTGGAACATTTATCGTTTGCTCCAGGAGCTCAGTGACGCCGCCCATCGACATCATTACGTTTGCTTGTGGCGGACAGATCAGCAGGTTTGTCCACACCGTATTCATTGAGGCCAGAGAACAGCGAGGAGAAAACTATTTGACTCTCCTCTCCTCTAGGTGTCTCTGGTTCCTCTTCCTCCCAGTTTGAGTCATGGCTTGAATTCACAATATTTGATAGTGCAGAGATGGGAAATCCACTCTGAGGGTTTGTTTACCTTCATTTGCATATGTAAACAGGGGTGGGGGTATATGGGCCTTGGTGTGGTGCTGTGGATTTTAGTGTTTGTACAACGTTTTCTGGACTTCTCCGTACACCAGGTTTCAGTCTTTGTACATGAGGCGCCTGGTTTGTGTGTCTGTTGTCTCTTTTGTATTATCTCGTTTGTGTTTAGTCGGTGATCATCCCCCAGCGTCCGTGTTGTTCATTCCAGACGACCGTGTCTCAGCTGAAGGCGGAGCTGGAGAAGGGTCCACAGGAGGCAGCAGTGTACACGCAGCAGATCCACCAGCTCCAGAGCACTTTGAACAACGTGCAGCAGCAGAGCCAGGTCCGTCTGCTCAGCCCGTGTCCACCAGCTCCAAACAGGTCTTCAGGGTGTCTGAAGGACACGGGACCATTTCCTTCTGTGGCTCCACATCAGCTCAGCCCACAGGCATTTCTACCATGGAGGGAGGGGTCTCTGCCGTGCCTGCTCTAATACCACGTTCCCCTTTCTGTCTGAGTCTTTCTGAAACTCACCAAGGAATCCAGTCTCTGACTTCGGTCCCACTCAGAGGACCTGAGCACAAGTCAAGTCAGGGCTGCTGAGTCAGTCGGATGACTTGTACTGAGTGGAATCAGACAGGGATGAGCCCTGATACGTGTTTGTCTTCTTACTTGGTCCAGCTCCCCACTCATCTTTATACCCTTTCTTCAGTTTAAAAGGGAAAAAAGGAGGGTTAATAGTTGGAGCTAACTTACTAGCTAGCTTGTTAGTTTTGCTGGACTTGACCTAAGTGTCAGAAGAAGTCTGATGTCATGTGACTGTCTGTCCTGTATGTCAGTCCAATGAAGGGATGGACCATGACCTCTGTTTTTTTTTTTAATGTCATGTGATCTTACCCACACTACCTTTACCATTGACTGGTAATAGACGGTACCATCTGTAGAAACCTGTTGGATCACTAAGGTCTGTTGTGTTTTATTAGTTTTATTAGTTGTATGTGGAACACCACGGAATGTGTTGGTTCAACACCAACAACTAGCGCAAAAATGCATTTCTGCCAACTATGTTGTGATGAAACTGGAACGCAAACAACCCAGTTTATTATGATAAGAGGAGAAGAACAGATCTGAGACCCTCAGTGACATCTGATCAGAGAGGAGAGACCCGTTCACGGGACAGACCAGACAAGGGCGGCGAGGAGAGAACCCAACAGGCCTGTTGGTGGGAGGGGGGTGGGGGAGCTTGTTCATGTTTGCCAGCTGTTAGCAGCACACTTTGAACACCTTTGTGTTCTTTGTCACCCATCACACATTCACTGCAGAGCCGACGCCCAGTGCTGCACACACACAAACACAAACACACACACACACACACACACACCTCCATCCTCCTCTAACCTATCGGTCTATGTCAGGGCTCAAGGCTTTCTCTAACACCCCTGTCCCTCTCCTTCCGTCAGAGTCTGGCTGAGAAGCTGTCGCGTAAGGAGAAGGAACATCAGGAGCTGGACGACCAGCTGAGGTCCGAGCAGGCTGCCAGAAAGGCGGTCCAAGAAGGTCTGAGGGAGAAGGAGCTGGAGGTCCAGGAGCTCCAGGCCCGTGCCGCTGGGGCCGAGGCGTCGTTGCACAAGGCTGAACGAGAGCTGGGAGAGAGAGCCGAGGAGGTGGCCAGGTTGAAGAGTGACATCACGGAGATGGAGGTGAAGCAGGCTGAACTGAAGGCTGAGCGCAAACAGCTGGAGCAGCAGAGGGAGGAGAAGGAGAGTAAAGGAGCTCAGCAGCAGACCGAGATCAGTCAGGTGAGTCTGACCCCCGCAGCTCTTCAACCAGTGAGACACACGTCCCACCGCCTGTGCTCCTCCTAGCTGCACGGCAAACTGCTCGAGGCAGAGAGGCAGCTGGGCGAGGTGCAGGGCCGTCTGAAGGAGACCAGGCAGCTGTCTGGAGAGAAACTGAAGGACCGGGAGCAGCAGGCAGCCGACCTGCAGCTCAAACTCTCCCGGGCTGAGGAACAGGTGGGTACCTCCTGAAGGAGTACCGGAGGTGTCTGGTGTCCACAAGTCATCTCTGGTTCCTTTTAAAGATGAAGGAGAGCTCCAGTAAGAATGCAGACCTGCAGCACCAACTGGAGAAAGCCAAGCAGCAGCACCAGGAGCTGCAGGCGCTGCAGCAGAACACCAACGGCAAACTCCGTGAGGCTCAGGTACGGCCGGCGACCCCGCAGGCTACATCACGTACAGAGTCGACAGGTCTGCTCAGGTGGGTTCAGGCTGGATGCTCTGAACACATGTGTCCTTTGCTGATGATGTCGTAGAACGACCTGGAGCAGGTGCTGCGTCAGATTGGAGATAAGGACCAGAAGATCCAGAACCTGGAAGCTCTGCTGCAGAAGAGCAAGGACATTGTCAGCCAGCTGGAAGCTGAGAGAGAAGATCTTTGTGCAAAGATCCAGGCTGGAGAGGGAGAGACGGCTGTGCTCAACCAGCTGAAGGAGAAGAACCACGCACTCCAGGAACAGGTGAAGGACCGCAGGCACACGCACGCACACGCAGGCACACTCAGGCACACGCAGGCACACGCACGCTCAGTGAAGCCTGGAATTGAGTCAAGAACATAAAAGCACCATGACAGTGAATGGGTCCGATCTGGTTCCTGTTGTTTGAAGGTGACGCAGTTGACAGACAAGCTCAAGAATCAGTCGGAGAGCAACAAACAGGCCCAGGACAATCTCCACAAGCAGGTCCAGGAGCAGAAAGCCCTGCTGCGCTCCGCCCAGGACCGGGCCCACACCCTGGAGACATCTGTCAGCGAACTCACTGCGCAGATCAGCGACAGTAAGGACAGGGTGGCTCAGCTGGACGCTCAGGTAGACGCCCGGGGTTTGTTTCCTCCTCCCTCTGTTTCCTTCATGACCACGTCCCTCACTGTGGGTCTGCTCCTCAGCTCAAGGCCAAGACAGAGATGCTGCTGTCGACAGAGGCGGCCAAGTCGGCGCAGAGGGCCAATCTGGAGAACACGCTGGAGACGGCGCAGCATGCACTGCAGGACAAGCAGCAGGTGCAGTGTTTGACGTCACGTGATGCGAGCCGTCCAATCACGGTTGACGGATTGGTGGAGAGGCAGAGGATGTGTGTCGTCTTTAGTTTCTTCTCTCATTTGTCGCGTCCAGGAGCTGAACAAAGTTCAGAAGACGGCCGAGGAGCAGAGCAAGATGCTGAAGGAGCGTCAGGAGCAGTGCACACAGCTGGAGGCTGGGCTGAAGGAAAGCAGAGACAGAGGCCTGGTCTCAGAGCAGAGGGTGGAACAGCTGGAGGGAATCAACAAGGTCGGTGTGTGGGACCGGAGCGCTACGGACGCACCTGCTTTTATTTTGAAAATCATGAATGAAACTGTTGTCGTGATGTGGCAGAAACTGGAAGCGCAGCTGGGAGAAGTTCAGGCCACAAAGGACCAGGCACAGCAGGACGTGCAGAAGCTGCAGAAAGAGAGGTCAGAGGTCAAACAGAAAGCCAAGGAGCTGCAGCGCTCGCTGGAAACTGAAAAAGCAGGGTGAGAACCGCTTCACTGCTGGTTGTCTTCGTTGATGACGTGTCAGTGATCAGTCAGTCAGTCGGTGGTGTTCTTCTCGATGGTCGACGGCGTGTGTTTGCATGTTTAAGGGCACTGGCGCTTCAAGAGGAGCTGAAGAAAACCACAGTGGCTCTCAGCGACTCCAAGAAGCGTCTGGAGTGCAGCGAGCAGCAAAGAGCTGCCCTGAAGCTGGATGTGGACAGGTTGAGTCAGGACGCAGCGCGTCAGCAGGCAGAGCTGCAGAGGAACGCTCAAAGCCTGGCCGCAGACCTGCTCAAGGTCCAGCAGGAGAAGGACTGTCACCGGAAAGAGCTGACCTCCGCTCAGGAGAGTCTGGTTCAGACGAAAAAAGCCCTGAGAGACAGTCAGAGTCAGCTGGACTCGGAGAGGAAGAGACACAAGTCAGCCATGGAGGAGGAGGTGAGTTGGACCAAACCACACAAAGCCACAAGGTCTTTGGTTCTCTCCGGGTACTCTGTCTTCCTCAGTGCTGAGGGGCATTGGGCGCCCGTAGGTGTGAATGGTTGTCTGCTACGGCCCATCTGCTCCACACTGGGGGGTGCTGGAGAGCTGTGGTCTTCAGTTGATCAACGACGTATAACAGCATCAACACAAGTGTGACGCAGCACATGTGCTGACTAACTCGGTGTCTGCCTGTAGTCACCAGAGAGTGGGACAAAGGTAGCGAGAACGTGACAGTAACGTGTGCATCAACAGGTGGCGTCCAACGAGAAGACCAGACAGGAGCTGCTGAAGGCCAACGCAGTCGTCACCAAGGCCCTGGAGGAATCCAGAGGGCAGCTGGAGCAGCTGAGAGCGGTAAGAGGAGATCCAGAGAAAACCGCTGGGCTCTTTCTAAAGGAAACACCTGAAGAACTCGTGTCTGCGTCCAAACGTCAGATGGAGCAGAGCCTGAAGGAGCAGCTGGAGTCGGTGCAACAGCAGCACTCACAAAGCCAGGAGATGCTGAGGGAGAAAGACCGAGACATGGAGGCACTGAAGATGACCCACAGCGCCCTCCAGGGGCAGGTCAACAAACTCACGGGACAATTACAGGACGTCAGCGCCAAGAAGGTCAGAGAATGTTCTCTGTGTTTGTGTGTGTGTGTGTCACAGGCATGTCGGCTTGGTGTGTACGATAGAATGTGTGTGTGTGTGTGTGAGCGCAGGCGGAGGAGGAAGCTCGGCTCAGAGAGCAGCTGTCGGCCGTCGGACAGGAACTGGTCGCTGAGAGGAGCCGAGGGGGCGAGCTGCAGGAGGCCCTGGAGCAGACCCGGGGGAGTCTGAGCGCGCTGCAGTCAGACTACTACAGCAAAGAGTCTGAGGCGTCGGCGCTGAGCCAGGATCTCCGAGTAGGTTCAGGCCTCCCCAGGACACGGACCGACAGACATCACACGTGAACACAGGTGGACCCGCCGCTCCTCGTGGCTCCTGACTCCGTCTGGCGTGTGTCTGCAGGTGTCAGAGGAGAAGAGGGCGTTGATCCAGGAGGAGCTGGCCGCCAACAGGACTCATCAGACGGCGTTGGAGGCTCAAGTCCAGGACCTGAAGAAGGTCCGAGCGTCTCAGGAGCAGGAGCTCCACAGTCGAGACCGACGACTGCAGCAGCAGGACGCGTCCCTGCAGGAGCTCCAGCAGCAGCAGGTGACGACGCCGAGGAGCGCCCGCGTGTTCTCATTTGTCCAGGTCCTGTAAGGTGGACGTGTCCTACTCAGGCGCTGGTGAAGGAGGAGCTGGAGAAGGAGAGGAGCCGAGTGGAGGAGCTGACCAAAGCCTCGAGTGTCCTGGAGAAGAAGGAGAGCAGACTGACGTCTGAGTTGAAGACGCTGAGAGAGAAGAGCGACAAGGTTTGTTCTGGCTCACTAGACGCAGACCCTGCTGAGCGCTGGGTTCTCCCCCATCTGCTATGACCTGCTTCCCACACTCCTGCCTTATGTAAACAGCTGCAGCAGGTCGCTGCAGGTCGCTGGGGCTCTGGACTTCAAACATGTAGCTTAGTGGGCTTGAGTGGACATGTTGACGTGATCCTGGGATTCACACGTCTTCAAAGCTCCAGGAGACAGAAGCGGTCACGCTGGATCCTCCACAGACCTTGAAGTCTGATGGTTGCTCTGTGGTCTGTGGTGTCTCAGGAGCTGGGCGAGCTGCAGGAGGCCAAACAGATGTTGATCCAGCAGAAGCTGGAGCTTCAGGGACAAGTGGAGACGGCGAACGCAGCCCTGGAGCAGGAGCAGAGGCAGCACCAGGCCACCAGGGGCGCCAGGAGCCTCAGAGAGGAGCAGCTCTTGGCCCAGTCCAAGGACCTTCAGGCCCAGCTGGTCAGAGTC